>JPFM01000103.1:261924-287098 GCA_000733375.1 Paramecium sexaurelia | reverse complement strand
TCCTAATATTTATTAATTTTGATTATAATATTTTATTAAATAAACACTATGAGATAGTATATTGTTAGTATTTCTAATATTTATTAATTTTGAATATAATATTTTACTAAATAATAATATGAGATAATTAATAGTTAATTTTCCTAATATTTATTAATTTTGAATATAATATTTTACTAAATAATAATATGAGATAATTAATAGTTAGTTTTCCTAATATTTATTAATTTTGATTATAATAATTTACTAAATAACATTATGAGATAATTAATAGTTAGTTTTCCTAATATTTATTAATTTTGATTTTAATATTTTACTAAAAAACACTATGAGATAATAAATAGTTAGGTTTCCTATTATTTAATTAATTTTTATTATAATAATTTACTAAATAAACACTATGAGAAAGTTTAGTGTTAGTCTTTCTAATTTTAAACTAAGATTGATTATAATATTTTACTCAATAACAATATGAGATAATTAATAGTAAGTTTTCCTAATATTTATTAATTTTGATTATAATACTTTACTAAATAAACACTATGAGATAATTAATAGTTAGTTTTCCTAATATTTATTAATTTTGATTTTAATATTTTACTAAAAAACACTATGAGATAGTTTATTGTTAGTCTTTCTAATATTTATTAATTTTGATTAAAATATTTTACTTAATAACAATATGAGATAATTAATAGTTAGTTTTCCTAAAATTTATTAATTTTGATTATAATACTTTACTAAATAAACACTATGAGATAATTAATAGTTAGTTTTCATAATATTTATTAATTTTGATTTTAATATTTTACTAAAAAACACTATGAGATAATAAATAGTTAGGTTTCCTATTATTTAATTAATTTTTATTATAATATTTTACTAAATAAACAATATGAGATAATTAATAGTTAGTTTTCCTAATATTTATTAATTTTGATTTTAATATTTTACTAAAAAACACTATGAGATAATAAATAGTTAGGTTTCCTATTATTTAATTAATTTTTATTATAATATTTTACTAAATAAACACTATGAGAAAGTTTAGTGTTAGTCTTTCTAATTTTAAACTTATATTGATTATAATATTTTACTTAATAACAATATGAGATAATTAATAGTAAGTTTTCCTAATATTTATTAATTTTGATTATAATACTTTACTAAATAAACACTATGAGATAATTAATAGTTAGTTTTCCTAATATTTATTAATTTTGATTTTAATATTTTACTAAAAAACACTATGAGATAGTTTATTGTTAGTCTTTCTAATTTTAAATTTATATTGATTATAATAATTTAATAAATTAACAATATGAGATAATTAATAGTTAGTCTTTCTAATATTTATTAATTTTGATTAAAATATTTTACTTAATAACAATATGAGATAATTAATAGTTAGTTTTCCTAAAATTTATTAATTTTGATTATAATATTTTACTCAATAACAATATGAGATAATTATTAGTTAGTTTTCCTAATATTTATTAATTTTGATTAAAATATTTTACTTAATAACAATATGAGATAATTAATAGTTAGTTTTCCTAATAATTATTTATTTGATTATAATATTCTACTAAATAAACACTATGAGATAATAAATAGATAGTTTTCGTAATATTTATTAATTTTGATTATAATATTTTACTAAATAAACAAAATGAGATAAAATATAATTATTTTTTCTAATTATAATTGAAATTAATTAACAATAAGAAATAATTTAGAATTAATCTTCCTAATTTTTATTATTTTTGATTTAAATATTTTTCTCAATAACATTAAGAAATATTTTATAGTTAATATTCTTATTTAATGTTTAAATTGATAAGAATATTTTTTTAAATTAACAATAAGAAATAATGTATACTTATTTATCCTAATTATTATTCAAATCAATTTATAATTAGAAATAATTTATCATTATTTATCTAATTATTATTTATATTTATTAACAATAAGCATTATTTTAGTTCACACTAATGAATAATGTTAGGTTAAACTTACAAATTAATAATTAAATTGATTAATTTATTTCAATAAATTAACAATAAGAAGTAATTTTTTGATAATATTCGAAATAATTATTTATAATTATTAACAAATTTCAATAAATTAAAAAATTACAATAATTTTAGGTTAATATTTTTATAATTGGTAAATTTTGTGTATTATTTTTAAAATAAAACTTATAACCAATATATTTTAATTTGAGAAAACTGATTTATTATTCACCTGCATTGGAGTTTGATCATTTTATAAGTTGTAGAAAATAGTACACAAAAATTAAGCTTATGATTAAAAATGGAAATGTAAATTAGGAATCAATTTTAACATTATCAGATAATCAATATGTCTACCAGAATTAAGAAAGTCCTTATGATTCTAATTAATATAAACATGTATAAATTAATAAAATCACATAAAGTTGAGAATTTGATTGACATCTTTTTCACTGTATATCAAAATATCAAAAGCTAATTTAAACTCAGCTTCTATTAACTAAGGTTTTAAATATTTAAGAATGGCAATTGCAAAAGTAATAATGAATTCATGAGTATTACTATGGTTCAACATTAAATCCCATATTTAATAGATTTAATCTAAATAGAATTCACGTGTTAAACATGTAATAATCCATCTATAGCCATACATATAAGGATGAATTCCTAGATTATGCAAATGATTGTATAACTTTGGCTCTTTTAATTGGAACTAGGTTTCAAACTTTAAAAGTAGTCCCCTTATTCCTGTATTAGTGAAATCAAGAGTTGAGATATATGCATCTTTAAGTTGAGCCATAAGTTTAGTAAAACAAAAAAATGTGTCTGCTTCATTTTTGATAATTAGATATAATGGGGCTAGTAAGTCGCTCATTCCTTACATATATTTGATGGCCGGGTTAAGCTTACCATAAATATACAAAATTCTAATAATAACATCTGAATGAGTAGGAGCTGTGTTGCCTTGTTATTTTCTTCTCTTGTACTAATCAGTGAAGAAATATTAAGAAAACTTAGCATTTATTTATTCCTTTAAGGCAGATTCTTTTGGTAAAGTTCGACTAAAAATATAGTATATAAAAAGATACGGAACGTCTTTTTCAATCTGTTCAAATAGCCTCTCATTTTGGATATAATCATTATAATCCATGCATGAATTGATGACTTATGTTTTTAAGTTCTCAAATTCATTAAAACTGAGGAAATTCTGATCAGAGTCTATATTGTTTAAAGTATTGAAAATCTCTAGATGTTCCTTATTGATGAACTCCTCTATATACAAATTGTAGAGATGTTATTATTATTTAAGGAATTGCAATTATTGTATTTGATCTTTTGGTAAATAATTGAGATAAATCATCCACATAATTGCTCTAGGTGAATATTATTGCATTTAAATTAAATATTAATAATATTTAATATCTCATCATTCTTTTTTCTATTTTTATTTCTTGTTCTTTTTCTCTTATCTAGGATCAGCTCCAGAGTTTCTAACTTTAGAATATACTATTATATTAATAGATCCGATACCTTTATAAAAAACTAAGCAGATACTAATAATAGCTATTCCTGCAAATAGATAATTGATGGGATCTTTCATTCCTTATTATTTTGACAAGTAAAATTAATATCTTTCCAATTATTCCTTGTTATCAGGCTCTGAATTTTTTGCTTAGCTTTTCTTACTCATACCTTATATTTTTTTCTTCAATTCAGAAAAAACACTTTATTGTTAATTGGGTTATTGATTTGTGTTAGTAATTGGGTTTTTTTTTGTCACCCATTCTTCAAATCTCTAATTTTTTAAATATTTAATTTACTCTAATATATTTCATCAAGGTTTCATCACTCTTAGTGAAAGTCCAATCAAAAGAAGCTTTATTAAATTAATCATAATTGAAATCTGGCAATTATTATTTGAATGATTTGTAGTTTTTCTTGTCTTCTTAAATAGATTTCATCACAACATTCAATTCTTCATCTGGTGCTTTTGAATAACATTCTTCCAACAGAGTTGTCTATATTTTATAAAAAATGGATTCTCTATTCAAATTAGTTTAATTCTTTATTATTTCATTTACTTATTTTTATTCCTCAGACAATTCTTAGACTGATAAGACCCAACATGCAGTAAGTTTTGCAATAACTCTAGAAATAAAATAAATTGATATACTTAGGGCCTTCTGTTTCAATATCTTATTATTACTATTGCTATTGTTATTAAGTTGCTTCACTTTGAGTATTTTAAGTATTCAGATCTGTAGCATAGATTTTAACAATTAATAGTAAGGCCAATATCTTAAACATTTTATACGTGTATAAATAATTAATTAAATTATTTTAAATATGCACGAAGAGACAAACTCATTTACCAGCTCTATATTATTAGATAATCCAATGATTAGCGAGTAAGATGCTCAGGTAATAGTTTAAAATTATAACGCAACTATTTGTAAATTTATAAATATATGAAAGAATCTCTTATTAAAGAGAATGATTTATTATAAAAGAAACTTGATGAATATGTTTAAAATGAGAAAGAAGAAGAGCAAAAATTATAACTAATAAAGCATTAATACGAAAAATAGAAAACAAGAATGGAATAATTAAAATAGCATTAATTATTGGTGGATTAGGAAAGAGAGCTAATATTTAATAATCGATTATATTAATAATAACAGTAATTGGTTCCAAATGCAGTTAACTATCTGTATGAATTTCTCCATCAAGATCAAAAGTAGCCGTCTTAAAATTATATAATTCATAATTAAGGAATGGACACTCAAAACTCTTTAATGCAATTTGATGAAGATGTATCTCCTAGAATAGAATAAAGTGATCCTTAATTATTAAAGGATTTATATAAATAAAAGGAGGAATTAGGAAATCAAAAAATTAGTTAATTTCGTAGATCTTAGAATCAATTTCTAAATATGCAGAATTATAACTATAAAAATGCTCTAAAAAAGAATGTCAACAATGCCATCTATTATATAATCCTAGAACTAATGAGATAGTATGATTATATTCGATTTAAAGGACTCTTGTCTATTTCATAGTGGTAAATTAAAGTTTTATTCTTGCAAGAAATGCGGAGCAGATGATTACTATACTTGTTGTAATAAGTGTATTCGATATAGTGAAGGATGTAAAACAAATTTCCATCAACCAAAACCGTGATAAAATATATTATTATCATTCAAATGATGGAATCATCCATTTTGCCAGAAGATGCAAATCCTTTAGTTAACTTCTAGTTTATTTGGCATTCAATTTTAGATGAACTATCTAGCTAAATAAAAATCCTTTTTTCATAAATGGCTTTAAACAGAGCAATTCCTGAAGACACTAATCCACATGCTATAATTATGATAAGAATTATAAAATACTGGCTACAAAAACTGGATCCAAATATTAATATCCTGTCATTTTTAAAGATTTAGTTAACATAAAAAATCTTAAAATAGATAAAATTAATTCCAGTATCTCGAACCTTCTTTTTCTTCTCAATTTAATTAAAGAGTTTTATAACTTTTTTGATGTATCTTGTGTCATTATTTTTGTCATCTCTAAAAATATTCTATTCTCTTTACTATAAAATTTATATAACTTATACTTTTCTCTAAATATTATTAATATAATTAATCTCAATATATTAATAATTATTCTCATTTAAGAAAAAGAATTTTTCCTTTGCTTCCATCTTGCTTCTATTTCTTTTTCTATAATTTTACTATTACTCTATATTCTTAATACCTTTAAGCCAATATAGCGATTATCCACAAAAGATTATCGCTTACATAGTACATGAAGCTTGAATAATGCCCTGAAATAGCTAATATTTTAAATAATAGTGGTTTGTTTTATTTAATCAATCTTTGTATCCCTTTTATTTCATCCAAAAAAAATAAGAGTCTAAATATTTTTCTGCTTTAGGAAATACTCTATTATATTTGAGAATACTTTATTACATCTTTGAATTTTTCAGCAACCACAAAACATTTTAATTCATTTTATGAAACCAATTATTATATATAAAGTAGATTTGAATGTTTTGTGCAACTATGATAAAAATCAAAGGAATATTGCAGCAATGCCATAAATTTATCTCTACCCTTAGATGTGCTTAAAAATTATGAAATATATCTTGATAAACTAGTTGCATTCAGAGCTAATCTTCTTGGAGCTTAATTCATATGATTCTTTAGAATTATGATACTAGTTGAATGCCGAATATGATTTGATTTCATATTATTTTATTATAAATTATGAATATAAAAATTATTAATAAATTTAATCTCGACATTCAAAAACATTTATTACTCTGAAATGTATTCTCCTGAAGTGGAAGTCTGAAAATTTAATCATGACTTTGAGTTAGTTTGAAGGTTAAACAATAAAAATAGTTTATAATTTAAGGACAATTTATAATTTTTGATTGAAATAAAATGTTGAAAAAATGAAATTAAAATCAATGCTATAATTGTTTGACAAATAAAACTAGTTTATTATTCTAATTTAAATCTAAAAATAGTGTTTTTGATGCTTGTATATCTTACCATAATTTATGAGTCATGGGATTTTTATAAACATGGTGTTATTATTTTATTTTAAAGAGAGTTGCCATAATTTTCCAATGAGTCTCAATTTACTTCATACATATTGGATAATTCATTAAATACTCTAACCTTTTAGAAATAATAATAGTTTTTAATATCTTTTGTACACTTATAATCAACTATTATATCTTTTTTTAGCAGTCATTTAAAAATGATTCTATGCCCTATATAATTGCAGCCTCTTCTCCAGGATACAACCATCGAAACTTACCTGCTTTATATATTTGATTAAAATTTCTTTCTATTTTAAACCTTGATGATTCTAAATATAATGATGTATCATCTGAAGTAGCATACTTTTCTAATAATTTTTTAGGTATATTTTTGGTTATTTTTTCTGAATCCTCCCATTTAATATTGTACTGATTAATTTCTGAGACATATTCTTTAACCAAATTTATTTAATTTGCTAAAGAAATTGTAGTTTATGAAACACAAGAATGTAAAGTTGTTTCAAAATAATTATTTGGCAAAGCTTTATTAAGACATATATGATTGGTTTTAACACTCTATTATGTACTTAGCAATAGTTCTAAGTTTTTGATATCGAATTGATTATCAATATTTTCCATAGTTTTCATTCTCTTCTCTTAACGATTGACAAATAACAAAGCTGTTTTGGCTAAAGAATTAATTTAATATGTATTTGATCTTTTCCTTTAATGAAGTTAATTTGAGTCTGGTAAATTCTTTTCTTTACTCTTAGATTTGGAACGTGGGCTTGTTTTCTTTTTCTTATTTATGGATTTCAAATCCCTTAATTATGATATTGTTAAGCTCAACACTTAAGGTTATTCAAAGGATTAACAAAGTTCTTCATTTGAAGAAGAGTATTTCTAGGCACTATATTAATTTCTTAACATTCTTGGTTTATGGATTATTTGATTCATTATAAAACTCTATGAGTATTTTGGAGGATACTTTAGTGATGCATGCTAATTCCTTGTATAAAAATCAGGACATCTCAGTTAATCAATAAATATTTAATTACAATTCATTTTAATGAATAATAATGAAGAGTTACTTAAATTTTATAAAGATGAATTAGTGTGTCTAAAAGAATTAAGCATGTCTTTGTAAGAATAGAAACAATAATTAACTCAAGTATCAAAATCTATTATTCTTAGAGAATTGAATAGCTTGAAAAATAAAACAGTATACTCAAAGAAAATAATGATAACTTGAGTGAAATATTTACCTAATATAAGGAATATACTTCCAAATAAATAAGGGATCTTGAATTCTAATTAGTAAGTCTAAGTGTGGAAAGAGCTGACAGATAATTGCTATTAGATGTATCAATATTATTTTAAAAAAGACTTTAAATTAGGAAATAAGATAATTGAAAAAGGCAAATTATGAAAAGGAACTAATATTAAAAGAATAGGAAAGTATAAAATATGTAATTGGTCTATCATAATTCTAGGATTCCCCAGATAATTTAAGTTAGATAAGTTAAGATGATTAAATTTAAAGAAATTTCGAAATAAAACCAGAGCAGGTCATTTATTTAAAAAGTATAGAGTTCTTTAATTCAAATTAGAATAATTTCATACTCCATAGAAAAATAATAAACCTGAAATTTAATCAATAATTGATAGCATACCAAAATCAGAATATACAATTTTATATGAAGAAGAAATGAGAAAAATTAAAGTATAATTAAAATAATAAAAGGATATATCAAACAAGCATTTTGAAATGAAAATTTGGTAAGATTAAGTCATGATGCTTTTTAAAGAGAAATATAAAAATGAAAAGATTATTAATGCAAAATTAAGAGAGCTTCTTAGAAATTCATATCCAGAACAACATAGGGGAAAAATTTGGTCTTTCGTAAGAAAATACATTTAATTAGTTAATTGGTAATCAATTATAAATAAACAAATAACTTTACGAAAAACTGTATTAATCCATTCCTAATCATCCATTAATAACTCCTGAACTAAAAAATTTGATTAATAAGTATTTGAATTGTTATTAAGCGATCTCTAGAGAACTTTTACTATAATCAATGATTTTGAAAATGCAGATAAACTGAAAGATGAATTAAGAGAAATATTGACTATTTTTCATGTATAATATCTTGCTATCATATAGATTTATAGACCAGATATGGGATATATCTAAGGAATGACTTATTTAGCTTTTATGTTTCTTATAAGGATGCCAAAATAAAAGGCTTTGAAATGCTTAGCTAATATTCTATTCAAAAGCTAATTATTGAGAACGTTTTATTAATTTAAAAGTCATTATTTAGATGCATATTTTCTATTATTTGATTCATTTTTTTAAGAGAAGCTACCAAATTTAGCCAGTAAATTCAATTAAATTTAACTACCTAAATAATCATTTTTGGTTGAATGGTTTTATACTGTTTTTTCTAGGGCTTTTAATTTAATTACATCAAGCAAAGTTTGGGATTATTTTTTATGTGAAGGAGATTTATTTTTAATCAGACTAACTCTGTCAGTTTTGTCAAATCTTGAACCAGATTTGTTGAAATGTGAATACGAAGTATGTATCAGATTTATTATTAGGATATATTAATGTTGATTAGATAGAAAACTTATCAGATTAAAATTGATGATTTATTTAAGCATCTAAGCAAGATCAAAATTGAATAAAATACCTTTCAAATTAGATTATAAAAAAAATTAGATGATTTATGAAGGTTATTATTTCAAAGGGAAAAGTATTTATTCAAAAATTTAGCCATCAATTTTATAATTTAATTTTTTTCTCTTATTATTTAATTCATAATTTCATCTCAGAAAATATCAATTAATACGTAAAATTTCTATGATTTTTGTATTGACAAGATAAGATATTTAGTATTGCTAAAAACAAATAAATTTTCTTTCTCATTTCATTGTCTTAGAAGTTTTAAAAATTATTCTTTTAATCTGTTATTTAACCTCCTTAGATAGATTTCTATTAATATAATTTGTATTTATAGATCAATAGTCTTGATTCTTCAAAATTTATGAATTCAAATAATATTTCTTATTCCAATATACTTTCATGTAAGTATTAATTGAACTTTATTATTATTTAACAGATGAGTAAATTAAACACTATTCCCTTCAATTTTATTAGAAGATGAAAATTTACTCTTAAATAATTACTGTCTATTAGTGAAATAATTGAAATCTATTATCTATTTTTTTGTGTGAAAAAGGAATTAATTTATTAATTTATTTTTTTTTGTAGTTCACTTAATTTAAAATATATGTTATTAAAATTATCTAATAAATTATTAAAACATTAAAAATGCTGAAAGAGAAACTTGAAGAAATAAAAGATTCTAATACAAATTTATATTAACATTTAAATAATGTGCTTACAAAGATCTTATTAGATAATCCAAAAGTATATAATTAAAATAGATTATGATTTTAGAATGCTTTTGAATTATTTGAGGATTATTCATTTTAAGTAAAATCAAATGGATTTACATTTGATAGATATAATCAATTTGATAATGTAGAAAGAATAAAAGTGTTTATGGATTAAGACATTTAATAGAAAACTTTGAAATTAGTAAATAAAATAAATCTTGGAACTGAGGAAGAACCTTAAGAAGCAACTTAAACAGGATATTTACCAAATTTAATTTAAGAATCTTACTTATATGAATGGGCTGGAGTAGGAATCGATGAAAACTATAAAATATTTAAAGCATTGACAGTAATTTATTTAATATTATTAATTTTAGTTATTATCTGTTACAAAATAAGCATCAAAGTTGAGATTTTGGGGTAAAATCATAGGAACAAATAAGGATTATTATATTGCTGAAGGAATAGCTACAAGTACTGTTGAAGATGGTGAATTACCACCTGAAGTTGAACCTAGAGGATCAGGAATCAATACAAAATCATATTGGGCTTGCACTGATAGTATTCTTTTCATTTATTAATCTTCCTCTTTTAGTTCTAAATGAAAAAGATTGGATTGAATTACCTTTAGTAACACCATAATAAATTAATATTGCTAGATAAATTAAATATTTATTTACAGGATATTTAGAAGCAGATGTTATTACTAATCCTTATTTCTTTGGAAAAGAAAAACATTTATTAAAAGCATAAATTGTTAGAATTACATAATCAACTGTGATTATCCCAAAAGGATAATACATTTTAAGGGAAGGAGAACCAAGAGAAATTGATCCTGTTCCCGAATATAAATTACCAGGATTTCATGATTTAAAGACTTTGAATGATTGGATACATTTAAATTCAAATATCTTGAATGTAAATCCTATTTAATCATAATAAGTGTGGAAGATTAGTTCATTTAATTCCATCTGAATTACCAGAAGGAGTAGAACCAGAAGCTTATTAAAAATAAATTGAAGCTGCTGATCCTTTTGAAAATAGATTGAAACCTATTTCAAATGATAAATTACCAAATAATAAGCCTGCTTGGAAAATTAGAATTGTTGGAGATACAAATGATTACAATCCATTAGCCAAAGACATTAATAATAAAGTTAATAATGGGGTTATCATTATTAAATCTTTAGTTTGGCCAGGATTGGTTACTGTTTATTCTGTATTCTTATTTATTTTATTATCTAGAATAAAGTATTATCATAATTATATTATGGTTATGGATTCAAGGCAACTACTAATCATTTCTATCCTAAATAACCATAATAAGTGTAAACTGAATAACCTGATCTTCTTGAGTAAACTGAACCAAATTTCCCTGCTGATATTCCTAAATAAGAATAAGAATGATTATTATTTTTATTAAATTATTGAATAACAGGATACAACGCCTATAAATATAAATATTACAGAATCTGTTTCAACAAAACATGTTTCATATATTATAAAGGGAGAAGATAGAATTGGTCAATATGAAGCTTTTCGTCGTTATAATGATTTTCATATATTGAAGATAACTCTTTTATAAAGATGGCCAGGTTGTTATGTTCCTCCAATTCCAGCAAAATATGCTTTAGTATGAAATAAAACAATTGAATAGGGAAATAATAAATAAAAAGTTGTAGAGGATCGTAAGAGATTCTTATAATATTTCCTAGAATAAGTAACTAAGCTTAGATATGTATACTTTTCTGATGAGTTTCAGGCGTTTTTAAGAACACAGAATACAGACATGGAAAAAGTAATATTTTGTTGATTTAACATAAAAAGGCATCACAAGGATTACAAAATAATCTATATCGGAAGTGTATGAAAAGTTTAAGAAAACCTTCCCACGTTTGAATGGAAAAGAATTGAATACTGATATGATGTTGAAAATTTCCAGTTTCTCTACTTATTTAAGCAAAAGTACTAAACAATTAGAAAGTCTAAAAGAACAAGTAAAATTATTGGCTGCAACTAAAAAATAATATACTGATTAATAAAGTAAAATTTATTTCTCATTTCAGAAAGATTAAAATGCCTAAACTAATAATTTTGATTATTTAGTTGATTTATTGAGAATTGAATGCAGGGAAGTAGAGGCATTCTAAGAAACCTTGAAATAAAAGGAATTTATTGATAATTTGAAAGCTTCTACATCTTAAAAATTAAAGGATTAAAGTAGTGAGCTTGCTAAATTATAGGCTGGAAAAACAACTCTTAAATCCATATTTTCAAAAGGATCAAGTACAGAATAAGCTTAGATTTAAGAAAAAAAATATTAGAAGTTAAGAATAAATCTAATACATTAGACGCAAAATGAAATTAAATTATTGGATGAGCTTTGCATGATGATTTCATCTATCTTATGCCTTGATGAAATTGATAGGTTCAAGAAGAATAAATAAAATAAATATTATGAAAGCTTGATTAAAGTTAGTTAACTGGGGTAACAATTAAATGAACTAGTATTTATTATATCAATAATCCTAGTATATTAAATTTTGGTCTGAAGTTTCAAAAGGAACAAAAGCAGAAGTAGTTGTTTGAAAAATCTCAACATATAATAAAAATATAAATTAAATTTTAATATTTTATAAAAATAAACTCAAAATAATTAAGAATTACTAGCTTTATTTTTATTCAATGTTTCTTCAATCAAAATATATTGATAAAATGCTGTAAAATCTCAAAAGATTTATTATGTAGATTGAAAATTAATCAATCTTTAATTTTGCATATAAAAGCCTAAGAATATTTACAAAAATTGAATAATAAAAATAAAATGAAAAAAAAGTTGAAATGTTAAAATTAAGAAACCTTGAAGTCAGAGGAAAATGCTTAAATTGAAGAATGCGAAATCTGTTGTCAAGAAATAAAAATTCAAGGAATTATCTCTAAATGCTAGCATTACTTCTGTATATAATGTATCTTGAGTTGGACTAAAGTATAAAAATCTTGCCCTAAATGCAGATCTAAGGTAAGTAAAATAGTTAAAAAGTGGAAAAGAAAAACTAATAATTGTAGTAATAAAAAAACATCAAGTACGATTTGATTTTATTAAGAGCAAACTATCTACATATAAAGTTCTGAATCAGATACTAGCGAATCAGATTAAGATTATATTCCAATAAATACTTTTATTGGGAGATATAGGCCTGAAGATTTTATTTGAAAATAAGAATTTAAATATATTATAAATTTATTTTACCGGTTTTTTTTGATAACTTTCATTTTTAATTCAACATCTTTTTAAAAAATAAATCAGATTAAATAATATATTATTGTATTGATTGGTTTAAATTGTTGTTTTTAATAATTTACTCCAAATTTACTAACTTTAAGAAATAGATCCAAACATCCAAAATCTATGCTTTTTTATTTAGAATGTATCGATCTCAACACTTTTATCGATATTTTCTTAATTAATTCATAAGTGAAAATGAATAAATAATTAAATTAAGTTAACTAATAACATTTTAATCGAGGTCATCACATTCCTATATAAAACTAATTTAAATATTATTGTAATTTAAAGATGAATCATCCTATAGTAAATATTTAATATAGTTAGGCATAAACATGTAAGACCTTTTGTCATTCTATTGATTTATATGGAGCATATCCAAGCTTATTGATACTTGGGAATTAAAAATATTCTAGCATACTTGGAGTATTCCTCACAATAATAGCATCAGGATTGACAATCGGCTATTTAGTTCAATAGGTCTAAGAATTAGTATAAAAGTAGCTGCCACAAACTATTTCATCTGAGCATTTAGTAACAGAGACATCTGTAATTATCATGAATATAAAAAATAAGCCTTTTCCACTATAAAATGAAAATTTTACTCTTACTATCTCAGTTGCTAATGTTTAATAAGACCCGTTAAAGACTATCGATAAATATTTTACGATAACAGTAGAAAATTGTTTAAGAACGAGATAATTTAATACAACAACCAATAAAATTGATGTCATAAATACGTATAATTATTAAATTTTTATAAATAGATGTGTAAATTATCCTACAGAAGCGTGCACCGCTGAGAATTTTATAACAGATATATAAAAAGAGTATTTCAATAAAATTCGATTAGGAACTGTTTAATGTATTAAAAAAGAAATTCTAAAATCTAAACCACCAGTATTAATCAATTAATGATTAGATACTTTAAGGAATAGTCTCTGGAAACAATTACTCATATATTACAATAAAATTTGCAGCTTGTTAAAATAGTACAGAAAAACTTGATTGCGCTTCAATAGATGAGATAAATAAAGAATTAATTAATGGTTTTTATGTTGTTCATATGAGTGATTCTTTAATTTAATTGAGTAATCCTCAAAATATTCAGCAAAATTTCATCAAAATGTAGTTTACATCATTCTCTATATCAGCTTCTAAAACTATCTATTAAGGATTTAGAATCATTCAATCTTTGACTGATATTGGAGTACTAACAAATGATATTTAAGAAGATAAGTTTTTAGTTTAGCAATATTTTTAGGAATCAACAGCCAGTTATAATTAAGATTATCTAGTTTTACATTATTTGCTACTTGATAACAAATACACAAATTATTCAAGATCTTATGTTAAATTACTAACAATATTAAGTAAAATAGGTGGTTTATGGTAATTAATATTCATAATATTTGGAATAATTAGCAAACCATTCATCTAAACTGAGATGAGAATCAATTTAGCTAATAAATTATTTCGATTTCAATAAGAGGAAAATGATTTAACATAAAGCATAAAGAAGGATTCTAGTACGAAATAGAATTTAGATAAATATGTTTAAAAACCGAATTAGAAATTACCTAATACAATATCAAGTATACTACAAACCATGTTCGGATGTAATAAAATAAGGATAAAAAAATTGAATTAAGCAAATTAGAAAATCAAAGAAAGTTTAGACATAGTGGAGATTATGAGAAGATTTTAAGAATTTGACAATCTAAAATCCATCATATTGACTGTCAATTAAAGAGTTTTATTTGATCTTATTCCAATCCCTTTAATAAATACAGAGATTTCAAGTAAAGCTGATATAGAAATGACATCAATTAAAAAGGCTACAACTTCTAACAACAACCAAAATCAGAATAGTGATAATTTCGATAAATTTTTGGAAGCTTATAAATCATTTTTTCTAATAAATGATATGTCTGATATAGCTGAAAACACCGGATAAAAAATTATTAAGCTTTTAGATTAAGATATGATTAAGCTTTTTTATGATTATCATTTAGATTCAGGATAAAGATAAGTCTTTTAACTAATATCGGATGATCAAAAATCTAAAATTTTGGTTGATTAAAATTATCCTTTTTCTGATTCAAAATTAAGTCTCTCTCCTTCTAATTCACAATATTAGGAAGCTCAAGCAGTTAAAATATTTCTTAATAATTAATCGATAAGAAGAAAAATTCCCAATTTAGAAGCTTGATAATAATATTTACTTATTACATGAAATTCCAATTTTATAAATAGATTTAACATAATATTAAAATTAAATTTATAAATTAAAAATCCAATAATAAATTGATTTGCTTTTGAAGGTACAAATTTACCTTCCTTTTTCATTTTTCTTTTGAATAACTAAGATTTTAAATTATTATTATCATATTTTTGATTACTATTCAAATTTGAAATTTCTTTTAATAAAGAATTAAATGAGTATTAAAATTACTGTTTTAATTGATTAGCATTTATTAACAACTTCTCATTAAGTTTTAAAAATGAATTAATAATTTTAGATTAGTATCTAATGTCAGAAAATAGTTATGGTTAATATATAAGAAGGAGAAATGTTTACATTTATTTGATTGAATATTTGAGTCTATAATTATAGAAATTATTTATTAACAATATCTTATTTCTATGTAAAATTATCTTTAATTTCTTTATTGCGTTTAACGTTATTAAATCAACATTGTTTTTAATATTATTGATTTTAATGACAAAGTTATCTAGTCATTAAATAAATAAAACAATTTTATTAAAATAAAGTGATATAAATAAGGATCATCTTGCAGAATGGTAATGAAATAAAATTAAATAAAATAAAATAATAAATTATATAATGTCTTACAAATTCATTTTAAGCAAAAATGCTTTTAAAACTCACTCTCTTATATTTATTAATTTAATTATTTTCGAATTATATTTCAATAGAATTAATAGTAAATTTGAGACAAGTCTTGTTTATTAAATTATAAATCATCAATGCAATTGTCTCACGTTATATGGAATTATGAAATGGATCATAATTCTTCTATATGATATGCAAGAAGAATAAAAACTGCACATAAGAAGAATCTTAATAATGAAGAAGCTTATTTTTATGATATAGATATAGACTTACTCCATAAATAGTAACTTTAAACATGTAATAGAAATGGATTTCTGATTATACTGAAAATATATTGTTTAAAATTTTACATAATAAGAATTGGATTTATAGATAGCTCAACTAGTAGCATAAGAAGCTGAACACGATAGACAAATGTATATTGAATTGATGCTTTCTTCGAACATTCAAATATGATATTGGTTTATGTTCGAGTTAAATAGAATGAGAAGATCCCTCTGTGCAATACATGGAAATTAATTAATTAGAATAAGAAACAGTTAAATATTTAGTCATAAATAGTAATAATATTATATAATCCATTAGGACACTTATCACAGAATATATGTTTATACCTGGAATTACACCCATATGCATGATGAAATAGGGGATTTTAATATTAACCCATAGTCGTTGTCGGCGTCTATGGAGTCTCTATTGAAGACTAAGTTAGCTTGTCAAGGCATAACTTCTTAGAATTGGTTTAACAATGGAACTTGATGTATAAAAGATACAACAGAAAATGAGATAAATTCATGTCAATTAAAAAATTAAACATTAAAACATAGAGAAGTAAAACAATTATGGAGAAAACCACAATTTAAGAAATACAAAAAACCCTTTTCTAATAAAGTGGATAGAGTTGCCATCAAAGCTTGGACATAAGAAATCAGATTGAAATGATAATTCATATATTTATATAAATTATCAAAAGTTGTTTTCATATTTTTAAATTATTTTTTGAGTTTCGATTTACTAATTTTTAAGAATACTTATCAAAAAAAATCCTTTTAGAAATGATTCTTATTTATATAAACCATTTTTTCGTTAGTCAACTTAAAATAAATACTTGCAAACTAAGAACTCTGACTTAAATTTCTAAAGTTTCAACCTTACATCCCTATTGCTTATTATGCTGGTTCAAGTTCTCCTAGTGGTTAATCAGTTTAGGCATAAGTCAATAATACTGACCAAATAGATAAAAGCAGGAAATACGTTATACTTAAATAAAGGAGCAAACAAGCTATCAATTTCAAATTGAAATTTGATACCTAATTTTACATAAATTAAAAATTATGAAAATAATTTGAATTAAGTAGACTTATTTTAGTATAAACACTAATGTATTTTTTTAAAGTTATAATTTTATTTGATGGGAAAATTATAGAAATTAAACTCAAAAATAATCAAAATTAATTTCGGAAAAAGTGTGTTTCGCTGGATATCAAATTTGAATAGCCAAATTAGTTAATTCTAAGAATATTCTTTCCATATATTAGACAAAATAGATTCTAAGCTTTTTATAAAACACCATCAGAATGTAATTATTTAACAACTTTCGCTTTAACTTTGTTCCTCTCATTGATCCAATCAATAGGTAATGCAAGATTTGAGCCTAGAGAAGTTATTTGATGGTTAAAATTAGATTATATCGACAAAAATGTCAAAGAAGGAGAATTATTTACCTAAATTCTCAAAGAAATACCTAATTGATAAATTATTCATACAGAATAGGTTAGGGATCAATTTATGAACTAAAGAACAAATTGTAATCTTGTATCTTAATGCAATTACTTAAAACAGCTTTAAATTCTTCAAAATGTCGAATGGTATGCATATTACGTATAAGATATACTTAAATAAATAAAAAGGAGTTATTCCAATTAATTTCATTGTTGATAAGGCTCTTATTTGGTATTGGTCAAAAATTAAATTCTATCGAAAGTATCCCTTTTATTTTTACAACTATATGCTCCTGAACTTAATTCTTTTAATTCTAATGGAATAACCAAAAGAAGTTATGTAAAATAGATAAACTTGAACTTTTGAATATGTGGGTCCAAATTCACTTTTTTGAGCTCATAAAATATATTTAGATATTGAATAAAATTTATAAACAATGAATCCTTTTGAAAAAAGTATGTCGTTAAAATTCCAAAATCTTTTTGAACCATTAATATAAAGATATAGTTATTTGTAATAAAAATTGAATATTTTTTCAGTATTTAATGATGATCACTAAGTCACAACACCAGGTTTTATCTAAGAATACGAGAAAAGTATTATTTGATTTATATGTAAATTGGCCTGCTTATGAAAGTAATTTAAACTATCATTAACAACTATTTAATCATAAAATTGAATAACTAAAAATAAAAAAAAATAATTGTTAATAATAATTATGAAAATTTTAGCTGATTGTAATAATACAGAATTTAAATTAATTAGCATACTTAATCAAATTTACATAAAAAATGTTCTTAGCCTTATATAAAGAAAATTGAAAAGATCCAAAGTGATTTAAACTAGTAATTTCAAATTATAATTCCTAATCAACAGATACAGAGGATGGTTCCTTATTAGAATAAATAATAGAAAGAAAAAAAAAAGGTGGATATCTCTTAAATAATTTCGAATTACTGAATGATAAAAATGTATTATTTTAACAATTCATTTCTATTATTATTATTATTATTATTATAATTATTTTCTAGTTTCTTCCATTTTTTATCTATAAATTCTCTTTTATCTTTCAATCTATAGGAATATTGAAAATAATTTACATACTCAGGTCTTATTTCTTCTTTAATGGGATTTTCAGTTTTGAATTCTGAAATCTTCATTCCTGATTTCTATTCAAATTCTTATATTCTTTCAGCAGCAATTTGATCCATATATTTAACATTATAATAAACATAATATCCACTGAATGCAAATAACGTTCCTATGACAATAAATGCTAACTATTTTGGAGAATTATTTTATTTTTATTATGAGAATTGTAAAAGACTTTTATAATGTTTCATTGGTAATTTAATTTATGAAAATAACCTTAAATAAAATAATATTTATATCAATTTTGAATAAGTAAAGTAATTAATTAATATTGGGATGCTACAATCCTAAGCGAGATTAATTCTTTTAGATGAACTAAAAAATAAATATCTTATAAATTAGGAAGATAAAATTTACAATTCTAATTAAACTTTTTCTAAGATGTCCCTAAAAATATAAATATATCGACAATCTAATCAACAGCATTCTACCCACAAAATAATAAGTTGCCTAATTTTAATTAAGCTAATATACAACCAACTGCATACAAATTTCAATTTTTGTATTATAATATATTTAACCAAAAAATAATTCAGGTGCTCTTTAATCTTTAGAACAAACATAACTCGAAATTTTAGATCCATTAATTTTCTTATAACCATAATCAGTTATAAATATATATTACAACTTTAAGATAAAATTTTTGATGCCTCAATATCTTTAAGAATTCCATTTTAAGACTCTAAATATTGTAATGTTTAAATAATTATTTAGCTACTTTTTTTAAAGGAGTTTTTGTTTGCATTATGACATTTCTTTGATACAAATCCATAACTAAATGTAAATAATAGTTTTGAGATTTCTTAATAATTTGATTATTCAAAGTCAACTATTAAGGTATTGATATATTTCTTAAGAAAGTGATAATTAATTTCTATCACTTGAAGTAACTTTTTCATCTATTTGATTTATATTATTTCACTAAATACAGATTCTTTAAATATGACAACAAAATTCAATTAATTTTTATATTTATTCTATTTATTAATTTTATATTAAATCTTGATTTTATTTTTTCTCAGTAGAATTGTGTAACTTACATAAATTTAATAGAATCTTAAAGATAGATTAGATTTTTGTAAGATGATCCAATTTACCTTCATAAAATAGAAGGAAGAAGGGGTTATTTCAATAGCCAATATTCAATCAAAAAATACTTATTTTCTTGAATATGAATCTAATCTGCCTTATAAGCTAGAATGATTGATAATCATGTTATTTATCATTAGGTTTAGATTTATAATTTTTTATTTAAAATTGTTTACTTACTAATAATCAAAACATATAAATTCATATTAAATCTTAAAAATCAAATCATTTAGTTTTATTTTTAATAGGATTGTTTATACCTGAATAATTTAACATAATAACATTGATTTCAATAAAGAAAATTAAAAATAATCATAAATATTGAAACAACGCTAATAAAAGTATAAAATTGAAATGTCTTCAATACTTAATAGATTAAATATTCATATTTATAGTGAAAATGACAATAACTTAATCAACTATTTATTAAATAATCTAATCTATATATCAATAGAAATACTTTTTTTCAAAATTTATTTATTGATAATAATATTCCATTTAATTCGATATGGGAAATTATTCATAAATTTAAAATTAATCAAATTATTTTTTATTGTGAATTACCTCTCCAGACTATTAATTAACGGTTATTAAGATGTACTCATGATAGTTTATGAAGAAGGGAAAAATTATAGTAAAGAGGTCATTGTGAGAACATTAGGAATATAAATCAATACTTATAATTATTATTAATTTAAATCACCTTAATTAAATTCAGTATTTTATTGATATTCTCATATAGAATATAATAAATATAGTTATTATATATTACTATGGAAGTTCAAAATTAGAAGGAGAACTATGATAATTAGTAGGAAGGGAGAAATGAATAGAGAGATAATTTCGAAATTATGTGAAACTAGAAGTTCAATTGATTGTTTTATGATAATTGTCTGATAAAGGAAAAGACATCCTTTAATATCTAAAGAAAAATAATTAAATTACATTGAAATGATAAAATCTTATTAAATTAGAAATAGTTGATTTATAGAGAGACTTATAACTTATTATTATTTTAATTAATATTATTCATGCAAGTAAAGTTATCCTTTTTTGATGATGCCAAATTCTCAAAGTCTTTTTGGGAGAAAACAAACATTTAAATAGAGGAATAAAAAATTGATTTGCAATCTGTCCTTTTTGAAAAAAGTAAAAAAACTAATTTTTGGACAAGCAAAAATTATATCATTTATGAAAGTAAATTATTGAAGTTGAGGGTATTGAAATTAATAACAAATTATAGCCAAATAAGAAAAATATTCATCATGTTGATTTAGGTACATCAAGAATAGAGAGGATAAAATATAAAAATGATTAAGAATCTGATGCTTGTAACAAAGTATTCAAACTTTTATATTATTTTAGAAGAAATATGGATTTCGAATAATTCATAATTAGAAATTTAGAGAATTGTATTCAAGATCAAAAGAACTAAATTAATAAATTTGGGATTTTCTAAAAAAGCAATGTCTCCAACTTACATTTAAAGAAGAGTATGTAATTGAAAGAATGATTGGAAAAGGAAATTTCGCGAAAGTAATTAAATTTACTTATTAAAGGTATATCTTTGTACAAAAAAATCTGACAAACAATAATATGCTGTTAAAGCATTCGAAAAAAGTAAGATGATTAACAATGAAACCGATAAGTAAGCATTAATTAAAGAGATGTCGATAATGAGGAAACTGAATTATAAAGGATTAATAAAAATGCATGAAGTGTTTGAAGATGACAGTCACATCTTTCTAGTTTAGGAATATCTTCAAGGCGGAGAATTGTATTAATAGATTAAGAAAAATTAAAAATAATCTGAACCAATAGTTGCAACAATTTTGGCTACTTTATTAGATTCTTTGGATTATTTACACAAAAAGAACATCCTTCATAGAGACCTTAAACCAGAAAATATGTTATTACGTAAAAAAGGAATTTTAGGAGATGTTGTAATAGCTGATTTTGGATTAGCTGATTTTTATGATCCTCTCGGTAATTATATGTTTCAAAGATGCGGAACACCTGGATTTGTTGCTCCAGAGGTTTTGTAGGATAAATTATATGATTCGAAAATAGATATATTTAGTGTTGGTTGTCTAATGTTTCTGTTAATTGCTGGGAAATCACCTTTTAAAGGTTCCACTTATGATGAAGTTGTAATGAGAAATTATCATTGCAAGATTGATTATGCTTCAATTGATTAAATTATAAGTCAAGCAGGTAAAGTTAATAATTAAAGTAATTAGGATTATAATTATTAAAATTATTGTTACATCCTCGACCATCATAGAGACCTTAACCGAGAGATGCTTTGAGACATGAATGGTTTATGATCAATTTGGATAAGTAAAGATATTAAGAATTAAACAAATCAGAGGAATTAGTTTATGATACTAAAGATACTATTAAATCGAGTCTGACAGATGCAGGTAGTTGTGGATTTATGAAAAATTTTATTGGTCCATCTAATTTTGATAAACCTGAATTTATGACTCCATAATAAACTTGTATAGGAAATAAAAAGAAAGATAAACTATTATTTACTCCTTAAATTGCAGTTATGCAATAAATTTAAGAATAATTTAATGAAGAATAAATGTCTATAAAAAATTTGGATGATGATTTTACAGATATGACTTTTGATGATGAATCGCCGTAATCTCATAAATTACCTTAATATTAATTGGTAGGAAAGCTGAAATAAGCTGTTGATTCAAATAATTCTTCTTATTATGCATCTCCAATAATTAAAGTAATTATATATTTAAATCTTTGTATTAGAGAACTCCCGAGAGTCTTACCAAAGATATTAATCCTAAAGTAATGACTATCAAAGAAAAAATTTATGAGTAATAGACTTAGCCTAAAATTGCAAACAAAATAAAAAATAATTTGAAAAATCTTGAGCAATTATGATTGTTGACTAAAATAATTTAAATTTAATTAAAATAATTTGTTAAAATGTTTTTGAATTCAATTTTCAAATCACTTTCTCGTTTCTCATACATAAAAAAAAACTTTAGCTATGAGAATTTGCAAGATGTTGAAATCATCACAAGAGATTATTGGGGTAGTTTAAGAAATATTCTTAAATCATTTTCAAATCACAAAATCAATATAACAGACATTGAAGCTCTAAAATTAAGTAAAACTCATAAGTAATAATGATAAATATTTAATAGAGGATAAAATATAGTAGTAAAATTAACTTTTGAAAAAGTTGAGGATAAAAAATATAATGAATTGATATTTGATCTACAATAGAGATATGATTAGATTCTAATAAATAATGATATGGCAGTACCTTCTGTGCCTTGGTATCCTAGAACAGATGATGATTTAAAAACAAGTAATTATCATTTTCTAATTTTTAGTTGGTACCATAATGGAAGTTAACGAAGATAATAATTTAGATCATCCCTAATTTAAAGATTTAGAGTACAGAAAAAGAAGAGAAGAAATTGCAAAACTTTCTTAAGCTCATCTGATTGGTGAACCAGTCCCTTACATCAACTATACAGAATAAGAAGAATAAACATGGAAAACAATATATTCTATCCTAAGAGAAAAAGTCAACTAAGTGATGTCCTAAAGATATTTAAATAATTTGATAAAAATCGAAAATGCACTTGGATTCAAATACAAGATTCCTTAATTAAGAGACATAGATGCTTATTTGAGAGCAGAAACAGGATTTAGAATTAAAGCTACACATGGAATATTAAGTCAAAGAGAATTCTTAAATGCTCTTGGACATCGAGTTTTTTGCTGTACTTAATATATAAGACATCATTCAACTCCTGAATATACACCTGAACCTGACATTGTTCATGAACTTGTTGGTCATGTACCCTTATTTGCAGATAAAGAAGTAGCTGACTTTTCACAAGAAATTGGTATTTTATCTTGTGGAGCAAAAAAATAAGACTTGAGTAGATTAGGTACCTTATATTGGTTTACTCTTGAATTTGGAGCTCATAAAGAAAATGGATTGATTAAAGGATATGGCGCTGGAATAGCTAGTTCTATTGGAGAATGTGATGTAATCATTTATTTAATTATTACCTAGAATTTTCCAAAAGCTAAATATGAAAAATTCGATCCATTTATCCATGCTGATCGTAGTTATCCTATTTAAACTGTTTAGCCTACATATATGTTTACTGAAAGCTTTGATGAAGCCATGTAAAGTTTGATTATTTTTGGGAAAAGTCTTCAAAAACCTTTTGGATTATATTATGATTTCATTGATAAAGAACTTAAATCTACCAGAAAAATTAAGACTCACCTAAATGATTAATGATTATCAAACTACATTAATATTAGTTGTTTCCTATTATTATTATTAACATCTTGTTTTATTATAATAGATTTTTTATTGCCATTCAATTCAATAATTATAAATTTATAAAAGTCTACTTGATTTTTATTAAAAGAATAGTTTTGTAATATTGAATAATTATCATATCCAACTAACAAATTAAGTTTTTAATTCAATTCAACCAACACCAAAAGTATATTTAGCTATAATGTAACCATTATAAAATGGATTAAATATACTTCCAAGTATCAATTAACCCTAATTATTTGCAAAATCTAAAATTGAATACTTAATAAATTACAACATAAATAAAGGATTTTGTAACAATAAAAATTATAATCATAACTATGATGAAAAAATTTTGAATATTAGTTAATATACTACCCTCTATATCTAGAGTAATTACTTCAAAAATTAAATATTTTTGGGTGGAATTCATGAATAACATATTAAATTAAAAATTTTATGCTGATTCTTAATTTATCAAATTTAAATCTTTAAGGATTAAACAAAACTAATAATTTCAATATTATTATATAAAGTATTTATTAAAAACATTAAAAATGCTGAAAGAGAAACTTGAAGAAATAAAGGATTCTAATACAAATTTATATTAACATTTAAATAATGTGCTTACAAAGATTTTATTAGATAATCCAAAAGTATATAATTAAAATAGATTATGATTTTAGAATGCTTTTGAATTATTTGAGGATTATTCATTTTAAGTAAAATCAAATGGATTTACATTTGATAGATATAATCAATTTGATAATGT
>JPFM01000103.1:5534-260777 GCA_000733375.1 Paramecium sexaurelia | reverse complement strand
ATAATAAAGTTAATAATGGGGTTATCATTATTAAATCTTTAGTTTGGCCAGGATTGGTTACTGTTTATTCTGTATTCTTATTTATTTTATTATCTAGAATAAAGTATTATCGTAATTATATTATGGTTATGGATTCAAGGCAACTACTAATCATTTTTATCCTAAATAACCATAATAAGTATAAACTGAATAACCTGATCTTCCTGAGTAATCTGAACCAAATTTCCCTGCTGATATTCCTAAATAAGAATAAGAATGATTATTATTTTTATTAAATTATTGAATAACAGGATAAAGTTAAATTTTATATTATTTAAGTAACTTAAACTTTTCTATCTAATTTTAGAACGGTATGTTATTTTGGATATCTATGTTTATTATTTGTCATTAATGATATATAAAACTTCTTTATTTTAAAAACCTCAAAAATATAATAGAAAATCAATTTAATTCATCATCAGAATCTAGTGTCATCATTAATAAGACCACAGATGTTAATAATAAAATTGGATTTGTAGTACTTGGTATTTAAAAATCTGGTATTTATAATGGCTGCTTAAATGTGTAGATTTTCTATCTTCTTAGACAACCATTTTTCTAAATTCTTTTGACTTTGGTAAAATCTGATCTACATTATGGACATGATAGATTTTAGCTTGCCCAAATTTTGATGCATTAGAAACAAAATGTATGATGACATGATATAATTTTTCCCTTTAGATTTTTTATGAAATAAGGATACTTGATCAATTATTGGAGAATAGCAAATACTACACTCAAGATTAGATTAAGTATTCTCCGTCCCAATTTTTGAATCCTGTTCTTTAAGAATTTTCTTCCTTACGTCGCTACCTATACTGTTAGGACTGATCTAATTATCAGGTTAACTTTGGTCGCTAATTTATTTACCCATGAATTTATGAAATAATAGTTAATGATTAGGAAAAAATATAAAAAACTCTTTATATATTCATAATAGAGATTTTTTGTCTGATTTTTCTATTAGGTACAAATATTTATTTTCTTTCATAAATATTTAATTATATTTTTCATTATTATAATTATGCAAATTTATCAAGTAGTTAAGTCATACCATGCTCGATTGCCAGATTCATCATATCCGCTATTTTATACTTCGATGAAATTAATTTCTCTTCACATTGTTTTAATTAATTTTCTAGTTCTTTGACTTTTTATTTATATTAATATTAACTATTAGTCAAGTCCTCCAATTATTTTTTTTAATTAGAATTGATCATCTAAATAAATTTAATAAAATCTCACTTTTTGACTAATTTCTTCTTCTTAAATTTAACCAAGCTTTTCTTATAATTGTTTAAGTTCTTCTAATTTTTCCTTCAATTTTATATTTTCCAAGCCAGGATTCCCTTATTCTAACAATATTTTATTTTTGATTTACTTTATTTAATATATTACTCATATTTCTAAATTTTCTGGGTGAGTTAGGCTTCCCTCTCTTAAAAATTTGATTCAATTTCTTGCTTCTAATGCAATATCTAACGATATTTTTCTTTGTAATCTTTTTCTTCATCTCCCTACACCTTTACTATCTAGTTAGTTTTACAAACATTCAATTCTTCTTACAATCTATTTATATCATCAACCTTATTTAATTGAAAATCTTACTTATTCATTGAATCTTTCCGTTTTATAATCTAATTGTTTTTACAATATTTTATTTTAGGCTTCCATTTTTTTTAATTATTATTGCAACTATTTTAATTGAATAGTTGATGATTATTGTAAGTCAATATTCTTATCTTGTTATTCCAACTAATTTTATAAATTTTAAATTTATTCCTTTGATTCCTTTTGCAAAGTTTAATACTCTTGCTAGTATTTCTTAAGAGCTTCGTTCATTTCATTAATTCTTTGTCTAAGGTTTTGAATTTCTATTTATAACACTTTATCATTTGTATTTGATTCTCTTTAATATACAACTTGTTAAACTACATTTTAAGGTTTTTATTAGCTCTTTAATTACTACAATTCCAATGTTAATACTGTATTAATAGATAAGGCTTATTCTTTCTAATTTAAAGCCTTTCTTAACTATTCTTACAATTAATTTATTTATTGTTAAGCTTAATTTTGATCAACATTTTCAACTGGCTTTACAAATAGTAATTCTTCTTTATCTTATTAAATTTTAGTATTTATGGCCTTTAATTGCTAGATTGTTGCATTACTTCTTTCCAATTCTCCTTAAATTTTTTAATATTTTTCATTCGTCTTATTTAGTTCATTTTACAATTAATCAAATTTTTATCGATTTTTTCTTAACTCACCATCCGTCTAAGAGAATAATAAAGTTAATTACTTAAGAAGTATCTCTTAGAATCAATTCCTTTTCTTTTAATAATTTATCATATTCATCTTTAAGATTTAAATGATCTATTCTCAAAATCTCAAACTCAGATTCAAGCTAATGAATAAAAATTGCTTAATTACTTTCTTACAATTTTAGCACTCCTTATCATCGAATAGACTATTAATTTTTGATTCTCTAGACATAAGAATGATTAATTAAATTTATAATTATTTTTGTGACTATTTTACTAAAAAAATAAACTCCTTTGATCTTTCTATCAATATAAAACTATAGAATCTTTATTTTGCCATCAGCTTCAAATAAACTGAAAAAAATGCCTGAATTATGAATTAACAATTATTTCGCATATATTTTAAATACAATAAAAGGGCTAAAGCAAATTTAAAGTTTAAGAGACTTATACAACATTTTCATATTATTATTTGTATCGATCTCATTCTATGTCATATTTTTACTAGAATTGGCTATTTCAACAACAACCGAAATTTTCTAATTTTGAGTTTATATATTTTCCATTAGATATTTCTAATCATACTAATTTTATCTTATTCATTCAATCGCTTTATTACTTCATTAACAAAAATTAATTCCTATAAATTACTCTAAGATGTTTGTAAACAATAATTTTCTTTAATTCTAAATTAATTTAATTTTATTTCGATAAACTTATCAAAGAGATTATTATTAATTGTATAACGCATCAATTTTACCAAAAAAAAAATCATATTTTGTAATTAGATTGATTTGCATAACAAAAATATCTTATAAAATAATGTTAAATAAGTTAATTGGATTGAAAAACTTAGATGCAGATATAAAACAAAGAGTACGAGGTCAAATATTTAAAATTTGATATGAATTAAAAGTACTAGAGAGTAGATTGTTTTTTTTAAATTTTGAATATAAATTATAAATGATTACAATATTGAAATAAACATGATGGTATTATCACGCGATAAATAATAACTTCATTCTACTATTTCCTAATTTTAAGCATGTTAATTCATTAAATATAATGCATATTAAGCTATTACTTTTTATAATTCCTCTTTAATTTCTTATGTTTACATTTATTGATATGCTTCTTTCCAATAATTTAACTTTACATTTATTGTTAAAAAGGAATTCCATGAATTCAATTAGGCAATTTTATTAATTGAATTATTCATTTCCAATATACTATGTACTTTAATCTCATATTTGTCAACATTTGTTTATAAATTAAATTTATAGAGCTTATCATATAAAGGTCTAATTTATTTTTTTTGTTCTATTGACTTCTTTTGACTTTATGAGGAATATCTTTGATATTTTTATGATATTTCAATCTATTAGTTTTGTTTAGTTGGAAGTGATTCACTTCTATTTGATTAAATGCGATGATCGGATAAGGATTTGGTTCCATTTGAACAAGCTTAAGTAGAATTATTTTATTCATCTTTTTGAATTTATGAAACCTGTTTTGAAAGTACTAATTATTAAGACTCATCTATTTTAGTTTCATTTGTTTATTCAGACTATTTGGGTGAATTATTAGGTGTTTTTTTATCTATTAGCTTTTTTTTTCTTTTCTCTATTGATTAGCCTCTTTCTTCTGTAGTTTTTTCAAGTTATTATTACTATTGAGATTTCTTTTTCTTTCCAGAATGTTAAATAACTTCCTTCTTTTAACTCTTCATTTTATTACTAATAGTATTGACTGGTGGGACATGATTTACTTAACTCTTCTCTTAAGGCTAAGGAGATGATAACTGAGAATCAGTGGTGCCCCAAGACTTTCTTTTATTTTTAATCAATTTTCTAATACCATCTCCCCAAAGAGCAGATGCTTGAAAGAATACTGAAAGAAATCTGATTATTGATTATTATACTATACCTATTAATGTTAACCAATTATCTAATGACTGCTTCAAATAGTTAAATCAAATCTTTCTGTTTTCTTACAGAATCCACATATATGTCTGATACAGCTTAAGTTAGATTACTGTATTCCGAATTCAAAATGAGGTAATCATTTATTATCATTAAGTCCAATATGTGAAGAAAAACTATAACTATTGTACCAATACATTTTTGTAAAACGAATTTCTTGTTAATAACATTCAAGATTTCAGTATGAAGTAAATTAATCACCAATCCAACTAAATATAAAGTAATAGATGCTCTGATAAACTAAAAATTAGTTCAAACTTATTTACTTCAGGATAAAAACTACCAAAGTTATGATTATAAAGCGAAGAAGAAATTTATTGAGCTTATTGTAATTATTTTTGAGAAGTAAGACCATATTGTTAAAGCGAATTTTGATTTTTTGCTTTTTAATCCCCTCTTAGTGATGCAAACAATAAAATATTTATTCCAATCTAACAAGTCTTGATTGTTACCACTCTGAGTTCTTCCAAACGCAGACGCAATGTTAAATACAGGTTCTTGAATTTAGAACTCATAAGTATTAAATAATTACGTTTTTCTAATTTTCTTAATATAACATTATTCTAATCATTTCGATTACTTCACAATGCAAGCAATAAACTGTCATCGCAAAATTCATTAGGAGTTAATTTTATCATTCTTAAATGATTGATATAGTTTTGTAGAGAATAAAAATAGAAATTAAAATTAAGATAGACATATTATTGACATAAATAAATATATCATACAAGATAAATCATCCAAATAAAACTCTTAGAAATCAATTGTTTTTTTTGTTAACAAATTTGAATCTAGCTAAATGTTTTTCAAATTTCAAATTTTTTCTACATACAAATAAAATTTGTTAATTCAGTATATTAATTTATTTGCAAGATCAATTTCAAATCATTTTTCTCTATTATAGAGAAAAATTCTGCTAAAAGTCAAATAAATTTAAGTTCTTTCATGAATTTAATTGTTTCTCTTTAATTTCTCTTTTAATTAATTTTAATTAGGTGAATTCATCTATTTACCAGATACAAATGCACATCAAACATAATCTAAATAACAATTTAATTATATCCTTTGTACAATATTTTTACTAGAAATATATTCATTCAATTTTTATTATGATAATTGATCATTAATTATATTCTAATCCATATTATATATTAGAGAAAATTATATATAATTAATTAAATTACTTACTAAATCTGATATTTGATGAAATTCTTTATGGTATTATAAATGAATTCTTTATGAATTTATTAATTTTGATTGTCGCCGTAAGATTTAATCTGAGGAATTTAATTATATTTTCTATTGATAAATAAATAACTGATAAGTTGAATTTGAATTCAATATCCTTACATATAACTTGACTTACAAATATATTTAATTAGATTTGATTTTTAAGTGTATTCCATATTTTGTAGGGTCTTATTATAATGAAATGCTGAAGATTTTCAATTTTTAAGTTTTTTTATTAAAAATTTGATTATAAATACCTGATATTGGAATATGTATTTTTTAATATTTTTTTTAAGATTTTAGTATACAAATGAACACTCACACAATTACTTACCCAAAACCTTTAATTCGCATTTTGCAACATTCAAAAACGGATTCCTCAAGTGTTTCGTCAACACAATCTTACGAATCTCATTTGACAGATATTGAAAGACCTTAAAATCCTATGATCAAGAATTTTGTGGACAACCAAGATGAAGATCTTGACAGCTTCTTTGACCAACTAGAATGAAAAATCTCTTCTTATGATCTGTCTTATTTTGTGTAATATATTAACTGAATAAATATTTAATTACACCATAAATGTATTTGTTCTTAAGGAATCATTTAGAAGTTTTAAATGTATAATATTCTTTGTTTTCACTAATAATTATATTTGAATTAAGCTAGTATATTATAATAAATTTGTATCTAATGATTTGGACTATTTAAATGTAATATAAGAATTTAATATGATTGGAGAACCAAGAAAAATTATTGGTAATTGTCAATTCATTATCTTATGATTGTTTTAAATATTCAATGACAAGAATTTCTTGTCATTATTATAGTAAAAATATATATAATAAAAAATCAATATATCAATAATCTAAATGTGAATAACATCCTATTTAAGTCTTATATTGACTAAATAAAGAAATTATACCAAATTTGATTATTTGTCTTCATGATTAAAAAGGTTCTTGCTAAGAAATGGCAGCTCTTTTAAATTCTCGTATAAAATCAGTCAAAAGTGTATTGGCTTCCTTATTCATTACAAAATTACAGTAAAGTCTATGTCAAATAGAGTTAAGATAAAGACAAAGGTTATTGGTTTTGTAACCTAAGGTATATGTTCAAAATTAAGTCAAATATTGGAATTAAGAATGATATAAACCAAAAAAATTAAGAAATCAAATGGTAATGAGAAATATTATCAATATTAAAAGGAATAATACATATCCATTAATAGATGATCGATTTTTAACTAACAAGAGCAGCATTTACTGTTATATAAGGGAATCAAAAATTATTAAATATAGTCATATAGACTTTATTCTTCTATTCAATATATTATTTTAATATATAGTATATATTAAATAATCGAATAGTTGATGTTTAGTATAAGAGATAGATATTTATATATTGATTAAAATTATTTTGTTAAAATAATAAAATAGAAGAACAATAGAAAAGCTTATAGTAAATTATATCTAATTAATACTCTTACAAAATTGGAAGTTTGGTTGTATTTGACTATATAGTCAAAGGAAGGGATAGTTTTGATAGGTTATTGACATAATAGTAAAAAGATGGAGATATTTTAGCTAAAAAGTTTAAGGAGTTTCTTGGAAGATAACAATTATTTATCATTAAAAATCAGGAAAATCATCGTCAGCTAATGGGTCTATTAATCTGGCACTTTATCCTGTTAAAATGTGATTAATAACACTTTCATTTTCAGCAATTTTTCTTTCATATTCTTTTCTGAATTCAGGAAAATGATATAAAAGTATTTCTTCATAAACCATATCTATTTTATAATTTGATGATATATATACCTTTTAATTATTCTGTTGTTAGCTCATACAATTCAAATTCAAATTCTTTATCACTAACTGGTTAACGATATGGTTCATCTTCAGGGGAATGAAGATCTTCAAAATATGGATGAGCCAAAGCTTCATCAGCAGTGATCCTTTTATTAAAATCTATTTCTAAGAGTCTTTCTAATAAATCATATCCTTATGGAGATATTCCCTTGATGATTTTATCTAATGGAACTTTCTAAAATTGTCCTAGATGAACAATAGCTTCTAGCATTTTTTATTAAAGGAAAGGATCTTTATAAAATTTAATTTCCTGTTTGTTTGGAGTGCCCATAGTTTCAAAGATCAACTTTAATTAAGATTCTGCAGAAGCTCCTCTCCATAATGCCTTACCACGTACAATTTCAGCAAATATACAACCTACTGACCACATATCGACAGCTTTAGTATATTATTTTAAACCCAAGAGTAACTCAGGTGCTCTGTAATATCTGGTTTCAACATAGTCTGTCATCACATTTGGATTCTATCCATTGAGTCCTTGACTAAGCAAAGCTCTACTCAAACCAAAATCACAGACTTTTAACATGCAATCTTCTTTATTTAGAAGAATATTCCTTGGCTTTAAATCTCTATGTAAAATGTTGGCAGAATGCATATATTTAATTCCTCTCAAGATTTAATATAGAAACAATTTATAATGATCTTCTGTTAATTTTGCATGTTCTCTTTCCAAAACTTTACGCAAATCTGTATCTAATAATTCCGTAACCAAATAACTATTATTAATTTATCATTTTACATATCATTCATCGATACTCTTGATTTAGGCAGAGCTATGGTAATTAAATTAACAATCTAAGAGATATGTTTAAGAATACATTTTCATGTTTAAGATTCCTTAATATTTTCAATTCTCTCAATGTACGTTTAGCATAAAAACGATGCTAAAAAGTCTTCTCTATTTTCTTTATTGCCACTTTCTTTGGCCCTTCAGGAGGAGCCTTCAAATCATCTGCCTATAAAACCACTCCATACGCTCCACTTCCCAATTGGTTTGTTGGATTATACCTTTTATCCAATATAAAATTGTGATCTCCTACTTTGAATACATTAGCTGTGTAATTTTTTTGAGTATATTAGGCATATTACTCTTTAATATCCATATAATTATTACTTATAATTAAAAATTATATTAATGAATATTCCATTTAAAAACTTGAAATCCTTTATTAATCCTTTTTTATTGACCAGAACTATCATTTTTATAATATTATAAATCATTATTAAAATAAACAGTGACAATTTAATTAAGTTCATCTGTAATTCTGTCAATTTTCAATTATGAAATTTTAATATCTTTCAGCATAATTCAAAATTATAACACTCAGCATATCCAAACTTCTCAAAACAAGCACCCCTATCTTAAACTGTAACTTAGGACACACACTAGAAAATCCCCTTCTCTTATTCTTAAATGAAATTCATTTTAACCAATCCGCCAAAAGTATTGGTTAATTTACCAATATGTTCGTTATTATATTATATTTGATATGTCTTAATCAAGTTATTGGAAATAAATTAATATTCTAAGCTGAAATTCTGTATTACATTTATGATCAAAGTAATAATATTATCATTTTCAACTTTCGAACAACCTTATCCAGTTAATATTTTAATTATTGGTTAGATCTTTAATTATTTTGTTATTCCTAATATAGTTTAACATGTAATTTTTTTAACTGAGTCTATATAGATAGTATATTATTAATGCCATTCTCTCAATCTTTTTCTTGGTATTCTAAATGAAATGCTTGAAAACTGATTTAAATACCTTTTTATGATGTTCATAATATCAAAGGAAATTAGGAGATTAATTTTGATCATAACAAATTTTAGAATTCTTGCATTTTAAAAGATTGTTCTTTAACTAAAACCAATATAACTTAATCTAAAATTTTGAAGGCGATGATACTAATCTTAATTTTAACACTAATGATACTTAATTTTATGATTTATTGCAGGCAACTTAAAAATTAAATGAGCATATGAGTTTATAATTCTTTTGAGTTTGAGGAGAATTATTGTGGTAGTTAATTCTAATTATTCTTTTATTATTTTATACTTTTTGATATGAATAATAAAATAATATTATGAATCAGTAATCAATTGCATATACTTTTTCTCTCTTTCTAGTTTTCTTCTCATTATATATTTCTCTTATATCACTAGGTACATAATTTATAAATTTTATTCTTTAAATGGGAGCTCTTGAAAAACATCTCAATATTATAAAGATTGAACTAAAACAAACCAATATTGCAGCCATAACGTATTCTATCATATTAAGAATTATATTTTATGTCAAACCACTTAAATATAATTTATTATAAATGTTTTTTTATAAAGACATCAAATTTAAACCAATAGTTCTTGAGATAATTTCTTATTCACTTTTTTAACAGATTTTGTATTGTGAGTTCTTTCAATATGTTTCTTCATTTATTTATGATTCTTAAATATTTACTTGCATTGTGAACATTATATTTATTATAGTTTGTCATCTCCTTAATTTTATGATCTCTTTATCTTTTTAGTTTAATTAGAAATTGGATTATCTTTTTTTGTATCAACTTCCTCTCCTTCTTCATCAACTATACTATCTTATTATTAAACTAAATACTTTATCTCAATAGGTGTATTTGATCTTGATTCTTAATGTCTTTATTAATTCGCTTCTTATGTTTATAATATCATAGGACTACAATTGTTTTCTAATCTCTCTTAATCTTTATTTATTAAGATTTGTTTCTCTCCATTTATTACTTCCTCTCCTCTAGCTAATTTATCGCATCTCTCAGATAAACTAGCGCATTGCTAGTATAATTGAGCTAAAGCATTTAAATGAGTAGTCAACGGAACATATTACATTTTTTATTGTCTCTCTTGCATTCAAATAAATCACGCTTTTATTCGGTGATATCCTTATAATTTTTTTCGTCAAAAATATTATTTATTAATAAATCCATTACAAATTAATCTTTTGTTTATATAATTTTTATTATTTATAGAAACTTCCTCATCTTTCAAATTCTTATTTTACTAAACACTCATATTAAATCAATAAATTAATCCTACTACCTTATATTTATCTTAAACTCAATAAAATATTATTCCAACAAAATCGATTAATAAACTAATCTTATATGAAATTAACTTCATAGTGTATTTTTCTGATATATTTAATAATTTTAGTATTATATATACTTATACATTCTTTATACTAATATTCATTAAAATTGTTATTATCTAAATATAAAATTATAAAATTTTACATAATTTCGATTTTAAATAGGATACTATTATTAAAAGCAATGATCTTGTTATTAAAAGAAAATAAATTAATTAAATATCACATACATGAAATGATGAATAAAGAGCAAATTTTAGTTTTATATAAATAGAGTAAAATTAAAAATAATTATCATATTCTTAATGATCTAGTTTATAAACACTTGATCAAAAATTATAAGTATTGATTATATTTTATAGATAATATATTAATCTAATGAAGATATTTTGAAAATAAATGATGTATTGAAGAAAAATGTTTTAATATTTGTTTATTTTAGATGAGATGAAAATTTTCAGTTTTAGTTACGAAGGAGTCTTAATTAAATGCTTAAAATTTAGTTATTTCTGCATTATTATAAAATAAATTTAATCTTTATATGTTGGTTTGATGTTGAAATAAAAAAAAGAAAATCCTTATGGACTAATAAATATAAATATCAGATTGGTTAATGTAATCACAGAACATGAAGGCTTACTCACGGGTTCGTATGTGAGTAACAACAGCATGCTCTAAGGCCGATAACGAATGTTTTCATCATGCAAAGTGTAAATGATATTTGTATATTGGTAAGAAAAATATAATATTTTTAATTATGGGTTCTTTCATTTATTGAATGTTTATATATATATATATTTAGTTATATCGAAAAAAAAAAGTATAAAAAATACAGTTATTAATAATAAAATAAATGGGAAATAATTGTGCAGGACAATGTACTGGATGTTATAAGAGGGATCTAGAAATTGTCGTAAATATAGGTGTCTATTTTAGAAAAGTGAATAGCAATAAATTTTATCAGAGAAACCAATTGAATCATCTAGTAAAATAAGTTCGAAAAATAATGTTTAACAAAACACAGTATAGATAGGAAGCAAGACTGAATTATCTTAAAAACTAATTACTAAAAGTGTAGTTGATATGGTAGAGGATAAGTAAAAGAAAACAAAAGCAATAGTTAAAATATAATCTCATTGGAGAGGATACAAGGTTAGGAAAGAAGTTTATTCAATGATAAAAAGCTAGACAAGTGTAAGTAGTTAAGTTAGTAAATCAACGGGGAGTTATTTTGATAGATTGGGAGTAGAGTCAAAATCTTAAAAGTAATAAAGAGTTGATTCAATAGATTAATAAAATTATATAATGGACAATGGTTAGGAAATGAGAGACATGGAAGTGGAACTTAGAAATGGCCAGATGGAGCATCATATGAAGGGGAATGGTAACATAACAAAGCAAATGGAAAGGGCATATTTCGTCATTCAGATAGAATTGAATATGATGGAAATTGGAGAAATAATAAAGCGTGTGGTTTTGGTATATTGAAGTCGCCTAGTGGAGCTTATTATGAAGGAGAATGGGAAGATGACTTATAACATGGATTTGGTAAAGAGAAATGGGCTGATGGATCATATTATGAAGGTTAATATGTAAAAGGTATGAAATGTGGAAAGGGAAAATACGTATGGAGTGATAATAGTTTTTACCAAGGAGAATGGTTGAATAATAAAATACATGGATAAGGAACATATTATTGGATAGATGGAAGAGGTTATGTTGGTTAATGGAAGAATGGGATGATGAATGGTTAAGGAGAATATAGTTGGATTGATGGTCGTAAATATATTGGAAATTATTTGAATGATTAGAAGCATGGTTATGGAGTATATCGATGGGTTGATGGTAAAGAATACAGAGGAGAATGGCAGTTTGGCTAATAAAATGGTGAAGGTACTTACATTACTGTAGATGGTAAGAGTAGAAAAGGAATATGGTAAGATGGTAAATTGACTAAGTGGATTAAATGATCTTATTTTAAATTAATGTTAATCAATATTAAATTTTATTTGTAATTCCTTGTTTTTTATTTGCTTTACTTATTTTTATTACTTAAATTCTAAAGCAGATTAAATTTAAAGTAAAATATTTTTAATGATGACACACTACTTTTTTTATAATATTTTAGATTACTGAATTTCTATCAGATATGAAATGGTTTAATAAGTTATCCTAAAATGAGAAGAATTTTGTAACAAAATTCTATTTTCTTACGATTTCAAACAAATAATAAATTTCTTCAAAAACAATGTAAAAAGATAGGATGAATAACAATTAAATTTCTATGTTATAAGTTTTACACAAAAATAATAACTAAAATCTAGAAAAGATGTAAAAGAATTTTGAGCAAATTTAAATCATGATAATAAAAGAAGAGAATTTAGAATATATTAGTTAAGAAATATCGTTTTAAAGGATAAGATAATAAAATTTTTATATTATTTCACTTATTAAATGTAACAATCAAAATTAAATAAATCATCCTTGTAACACCAATCAATAAAGGTTTATGTTAGAGTAAGACCTTTATTAAAAAAAGAGTTGGGATAAGAATGCATAATAAAGACTGATCAAGTATGAATTTGTTCTTAGTAATTAGCAAAAATATGTAGTGATAGAGTAATCTACTCATATTTTGAAGTAGGAATATGATTAAGTGTTTGACGAGAAAGTTTCTTAGGCAGAAATATTCAAATATATATCACCTACAATTCATAAAGCATTGTAAGGATACAATACAACTATAATGGCATATGGTCAAACTGGGAGTGGTATTTTTATGGTTCTTAAGCAGGTAAAACTCACACAATGTTTGGGAGTGATTGGGAGTATTCACTTAATATAAGTTTGGGACATTAATCAACATTTATAGATGATTTACAAACTGATTAGAATCATGCAGGTATGATACCTAGAACTATTTATACTTTATTTAACAATTTGTAGTAGGGTTATTATGTTTATTGTTCTTTCTTGTAAATCTACAATGAGAAGATCTATGATTTATTGTAAGATCATAAAGTACCATAGGCGTTATAAATACATGAATCGAAAACAGAAGGGATTTATGTAGGTAAAATGTAATCGATGATATTATAGAATAATTGACAGAATATGCAGTAAATAATTTGTATGATTGTTTAACGTTGATGAAAAGAGGAGAGAAGAATAGGATGATTAGATAAACAACGATGAATTTGAAATCTAGTAGAAGTCACACCATTTTTCAATTATTGATAGAGACAAGCAAAGCTGATTAAGGTGGATAGTTGTTAAGATCTAAAATCAATTTATGTGATTTAGCTGGATCTGAGAAGATTAATAAATAAGATTCTATGAGTAATGCGCATTTAAACGAATTAAAGAGTATTAATTAATCTCTTACAACTTTGGGGAAAGTTATACAGAATTTATCATAGAACAATAAAAATATTAACAAATTACCTATTCCATACAGGGAATCGAAGATTACTAGATTATTATAAGATAGTCTTGGTGGTAATACATTAACAAACATATTTGTAAATGTGGCTCCGAACATTTATAATATTGATGAAACTGCAAATTCATTGAAGTTTGCATAAAGAGCTCGAAATATTACTTAAATAGTTTAAGCAAATTCAATAAATGCAACAGATTAAGAGTTGGTTAATAAATTGTTAAAGGAAGTAGATAATATTATTAAATATAGATTGATTATTTGAAATAGTTGCTGAATATGAAGAGAAAGGGATTGAATAGTAATGATATGCATTTTAAATTTATGAAGATTTAGGAAGAGAATGAGAGGTTGAGATAAGCAAATTTATCAGTGAATGAAGTTGAGAAATTAATGTAAGAGAATAGAAAGATGAGAGAGGAATTATAAAAATTATAATCTTAATCTCACGAAAATTCAGAAAGTTCTCATTTAATCAAACATGGATCTGAAGAAGGATTCTCAGGATCAGAAGTCGATAAATAATATAATACTTATTAATAGACAAAACTCTCGAATAATGGTCTATTGATAGTAAGTAATCCAAGTATGCAGAAAACTGAAGTGACAGTTCGTTATAAAGATAGAGGAAATAAGATGCAAACAAAATTAGGATATGTAGAAGCAAGTGATTAAATGTTATAAAGAGAGAAGAGGTTAATGAGTGAGAGAAAAAGAGTAATAGAGAGATTAGAATTGTTAGAATAATTGTAATTCAAAAATGGTTTGAATTCATCTTTACCTATTAATGCAAAAATCCCTAGATAATCTAAGAAAAATTCATATAATTTATTAAATAGAACTGTAGAAGAAGAAAGGACAAGTTTACCAAAACTAAAAATAGCAGAAAGAAAACTAATTCATTGACTAATTAATTATGAATAAACAAACTAAAATTTATACATATAACTTTTGATTCAATTGTGAATCTATATAATAATATAGTAATCTTATAATGAATGAATATCATAATAACATTACTAAACAAATCTTCTCTTTCATATAGTTTTCTCCTTCTGATATTTATTATTTTATTCTTTAGATCACATTATAAAGAATCTAAGGAATTAGTAATAATAAGTAAGTAAATTTGACGATCAAGATAAAATTACTATTTATCATAAGAATTTAAAAAATAAAAAAAAATGAAAGAAAGGTAAATTGAAATAAGTTTGATTGTTGGAATAATAATAGTATAGAAACATTTTGAATTGCATAAGAGTAATATAAGAATATAATTATATTAATTTTATTATTTAATTTTATGCAAGAAGTAAAACCACCTAGAGAATCTTTGGTCAAATATGAGAATCCTATTGAAGTCAGCAACACAAATGAAGCAAGTAGGGGATTGTAAGGAAAAAAGAAAGCTTAATTATCTCCTCTAGAATCTAAACCTAATACAGAAGTAAAACATGAATTTGAAAAATCAAGGACATTTTGAATGCCATTTTACCACCAATAGAATGGGATCACGAAGGAAAACATTTTATACAATATGTATCACATGTAGCAGCTACCAGAGAGGATGTTGGCAATTTATAAAAGCTTTTGGACGAACGATTATTAGCAAGACAAGCAAGGTATTTTCTATTAAAGAGCTTTATTCTAGAGAGACAGGTATTTGTCCAATTAGGGAAGAATTGTTAAGTCAATGTTTCGATGAAATCATTAGATAAGTTACAATTGATTGTCCAGAAAGGGGTATTGAATTTAAGTTAATTTAGGTTTACTTTTAATGAGAGTTAGAGATGAACTGAAAATGACTATTGCAGCATATTAAACATTATACAATTCTTCCGTTACTTTTGGAATGAGGAAATAATTGTAAGCTGAAATGGGAAAAAGCGAATTAGAAGAAAAGATTGTCTAGTTAGAACATAGGAAACAGAAATTAGAAGAGAAGGTATTAAATTAAATATATTTAGAGAATTGATTTACTTAATAAGAAAGATTCTTTAGACAAAAAAATCAAAGAAAGAAATCAAATTGATGAATAAAAAAGAAAATAGGAAATTGAATTCCTCAAATATCAAGGACAACATTTAGAAGCATTCCTTAAATCTGTACAACCAGAATTGAAATGAATATTTTATTTATATGTAAAATTATATATAAATAATTATCATTTGTAATGGTAAATCAAAGCCAAAACATAACTAATCACCGTTAGAATACATAAAAATCCTATTATTCCATATGTTTTCTATTTTTAAATCTTATTATAATCAGAAATAGCTTTCAATATGAGTTCTTAATCTTGTTATCGTTTTTCTTAATTCATGGTTTTTCTTTATTTTTTTTAATATTTATTAATAATTGAAAAATGAATAAAATCATTGGAGCTCCAACCTTTTTCTTATACCAAAATTTGTAACATTTTCAAGATTCTAAATTAGTATATCTCTAAACATCAATAATTAAGAATCTTTGTTGTTTAATTTAGAGGATTATACAGAAAAACATAATGAAGTATAATCACTAAATTTGAGACAGATCTACTAAGAATAACCATAACCTCTTCAATAAAATTTTTTAACTTAAAACTTCGACTTGATATAAGAAAGAGAGCATGAATGAAATTATCTATTTAAAAAATGCAATAATTTGATAAAATATATCTTTGTCCATCTTCATTTTGTATATATTATAACAATTAAATATTTTTAAATATTTATCACTTAACTCTATTTTGGAACTGCTCATCTTCCCAGTCCATTTCATCCCATTTTGGTTTTGTATCTATATTTTTAACAGGAGCTTGTTGAATGGGAACTTAATTGTTTTATTTTAATAATTAAGCAACAGATTATAAATTGGCATCTTCATTTTACGAATCAAATTGCATGTAGTAACCACATAAATGAACAGTTCCGTTGCCTTTAACTTCAAGCTTAGTTTTTTAAGATTCTGGTGTAATCTTAATCCTAAGTGGCATTTAGGAGATATTCTATGGAGAAATGAAATTATACCTGATTTAATTATGCAATAACTATTCCATTCATTAATACACTAAGGTTGGTTCCTTTAACTAAAACTGCTTACGATAAAACAAATTAATTGTGATCATCTACCTTCTAAATAGTTTAGGTTTATCCTGCAGATAATTATACACCATAAAACATATTTATTTATAAATATTTTAATACTGAAATGTAAAAATCATTATGTTAATTATCTGCCAATCAACCATTTTCTAATTTCATTTGTGCCCGCAGCAATTTCATAAAGTTTTGAATCAAGCATAATCCTTCCAACAGGATATTCTTTAGTGTACCCATTGCCTCCTAAACATTAGATGGCTTCCAAACCAACTTGGGTGGCATTCGCAGATGTATAGTATATTAATGCAGCACAATCCTAAAATTAATCGAATATATAATTTACAGTGTTTGTAATATTTCCTTAATCAACAGCTCTAGCTACACTATATAACATTGCTCTACTAGCTTACAGAGTTGTATACATTTCCGCAAGCTTTTATTACATCATTTGAAATTGTCCAATCTTTTTACCAAATTATTCTCTAGTATTACAATAATCTCTCGAAATGTCAAAGGCAGCTTGCATCAATCCAACGGGACCAGCTGCTAAAACCAATCTTTCATAATCCAATCCACTCATTAAAACATATACTCCTTAATTAACTTCTCCCAGAACATTCTCAGCTGGAATTTCAACATTATCAAAATAAATAGGTCCTGTGTCAGAACATTTCATTCCGATTTTATCTAATTTTTTCCCTCTAGAAAATCCTTTCATATTGGCTTCAACAATAAATGCTGTAATTCCATGTTGTTTCTTCTCTGGCTCAGTCTTTGCATAGACAATAAGAATATCAGATATTGGACCATTTGTGATCCACATCTTACTTCCATTTAAGATATATTTATCTCCAACTTTTTTTGCCGTTGCTTTCATCGACACTACATCCGATCCAGCATTAGGTTCACTCATAGCTAGAGATCCAACCCATTCCCCTGAACATAATTTAGGAAGATATTTCTTCTTCTAGAACTCATTCCCGTGTCTCTCAAGTTGGGCCACTATCAATGCACTATGAGCTGAATAGCTCAAACCTATTCCTCCTGATGCTCTACTAATCTCTTCCAAAATCATACAATGAGCAGAATAAGATAAACCAGACCCACCATAAGTAGCTTAAATATAAACATTTATAATATTACGATCAACCGTAGCACCTAATAATCCTAAATCTCCCATCTTTCTCCATAAATTAGGAGGGAATTTCCCTTCTTCATCAGCCTTATCAGCTAAAGGAGCTACTTCTTCATTTGCAAATTTGGCTACGTGACCTCTTAATTCTTCAACTTCAGGTGGCAAATTTGCTATAAAGTTAAAATTTAAAAGGGAAAACGATGATCTTAATTTTGTTAGCTTTTTAATCATTTTTTAATAATGTTCATATCTAATAATTTACATATCATTTATATGTATCAAATTTGTAATATTAATTATAAATAATTATTATAATTCTTTATTATTAAATATTATTCATCAATTTTTTTATAAGATTATCATAATTTCATTCTCAAATTCGGTTCTATAACTCTGGCTAATCCATCTTGACCTCTTATTACCAAGTCCCCATCTTTGTTCAACTCTTCAACTATCCCAGTTTATACTGTCTCCAAAGTCTTAGAATCAACAAATTCACACAATTGACCTTTCCTATATAATACTTTATTGATTCCATCTCTAAATATCTCAAAACCTTGTTCATTTAATTAGTATAGAGTTTGAATAACCCTCTCTCTAACCTTCAAAAATAATTCTTCTTGGTCAACTTTCTCACCTAATATTTACTCAAGACATGCGGCACCTTAGATACACCAATCTACATTAAGTCCAATCCCTATATATAATACTAATTCATCTCCTATTTATTCAGATTCTGTGAGAATTCCACCTGATTTCTTTGAGTTCAACTCGATATCATTGACCCATTTCAATTCAGCATCCACATTGTAGAGTTCTTTGTAGATTTAGACAATTGTATATCCAATAACAGGAGTAACATTCTTTAAATACTATATTTTAGTAAAATAAGGAAAGATTATTGTAGTTAAGATGTTCCTTTTTGATTGACATTCCCACTTTCTATCATATTGACCTCTACCTGCAGTTTAATGAAGTGCTCTTAGAACAGTTATTTAACCTTGGTATTTATTAGTGTACTCTAGTTTTGCATGAGTTTATGTAGAATCTATTTCTTCAAATAAGATATCAACTATTTTATGTTTTATTGGATCCATCTAATAATTATTAATAAGGTTAAAGAATTGTGATTAAAAATTAAATGTTTACGTGTAATTAATATTAATAATGATAGCAAATATAGTTACTATTTTAGTTTCTTTCCTATCATTGACATTTATAGGTTTATTATACACAAGGATAGTCACTTATAATTAATAAAAGGATGTTGAAATATTTATTGGTTTCTTGAATAAGTTTATATCATAAAATTATTATAATCCTCCATCGCATGAAAGATAAGTAACTAATTATTTCTAAGTAGTTCAACACACTTCTGGTCTAACCTCAACTTGATTATTGCATAAAATCAGATACATACAAATATTATCATCCTGATTCGATTATGAATGATACATATACTTTTCGGGAATATAAAGGTCTTGTAAAGGAAGCACTTCAACAACACTTTTTTGATGTATTGCCAAATGTTACACTTCTTAAAAGAAATAAAGAAAGTAACTGCTTTCTTAATTGTAGTTCCTAATTTATATACATTCCCTTTGTAATTAACTCTACCTTACACTTACTATGATTAATTACTGTTTACCTTTAAAGTAGGATAAAGTACATTTTTACCTTATTTAGAATAGGTGCCTTATGTCTCTTCCAGAATTACAATCATTTACCACAAAGATCCTCATTATCACATAAAAATTAATTGATGACAAATCAGTAGAAATATTTAAATGATATCTAGAAAAAAGGTCTTGATGAAGATTGCATAGTATTGACTTAAATTTATTTAGGCTAATGCTACTTTTTTGCCTAAAACATATCGACTTTTTGAAGAATCTGAATGTAAACAATTTTTCATTTACTTGAATTCATAAGAGTATAAAGAGAAGGTTGAAAAAGAAGGTCCTTAATTTATTGTAAAGAAGGGATTAGAAGTTCATAGAGGAAGAGGCATAACAATGCTGTTTCCATAAGAAACTGATGAATTGAAGAACAAATTCTAGAATGGTTAAGCTTGTGGAGAAATTAAAACATATAAAGTTGCATAATAATATATTGGAAATCCATTATTATTTGAAGGACATAAAATAGAATTTAGAGTTTATTGGATTTTGGCCTCAACAAATCCTATAATCGCTTATGCATATGATAAAACTCTTATTCGAAGATGTATAGAACCATATGACAAATTTTCTATTCTTAAAGAAGCTCACGTTTGTAACACTGCTATAGTTAAGTAAACTTTATCTAAAATGTTAAATCAGTAGAAAGTGAATGATGAGAATGATGAAAATGATGATAATGATTAAATTGAGTAAGATGAAATAAGTATAATAAATAATAATAATAATAATAATAATCATAATATTAATAATAATAATAATAATGATTAACCTAATTTTAAAGATATCTATATTGATTGGAAACTTGATTATTTATAAGAATTATTATTCAAACAAGGTAAAATAAAAAACAAAAAATGGTTAAAATAAGAATTATTACCTTAAGTTGATAGAATGATTATTCATGCTATAAGAAGCACACAACATACTTTTGCTAAAGACAGTAAATTGGGTGAATTCTTTGCTGCTGATTTTCTTTTATCAGATGACCTTAAACTTTACTTAATGGAAATCAACTATAATCCATAAACTCTAAAAACAACAGATGCAAGATTAAAACAACATACAAAGATGGTTTAAGACATGGTAGAAATATCAAATGCTTATTTAAGAAGCAGATATCTAAGATTTAGAAGGATGATTGATAGAGTTAAAGAGAAATTGTTGGATGGTTAATAACAATTGAGAGATATTATAAATCCAAAGATTGGCTAAGAAATTCATTAAGCATATTAAAGTAAATTGGAGCCAAACATTAAGATTAGTTAGAAAAATCTTTTTAGATTGATCATGAATGAAGGATTATCAGGTACATCGAAATATAAAGATCTTTTACAAGAAAAGTGTATGAAATGATTTTGAGATTAATGTATTCATATTGTTTTTAAGTCAAAGAAAAACTTATATATTAGTAAAATGGTTTTGTTCTTTTACCGTTGAAATTAAAAAATTAAAAATAATCATTAAAATGTTGGTCTAACAACAACAAAGATAAATGCCAATGACACCCATTCCTAGTAATGCTAGGAAAGTAATCGAAAATTTCAGTTATGCATTAACAGATGCAATTGGAAAGGGTTTCAGTTCTATTGTGTACAAAGGTAGAAATGATGAAACTAATGAAATCGTCGCTATAAAAGTTATCGATAAAAAAGGACTTAAAACACCTTTACATTATTAACTTTTGAGATCAGAGGTGGAAGCATTATCATAATTAAACTCAAATAATATTATGAGATTATATAAGGTATATTATACAGAGAATAATACTTATTTAATCACAGAGTATTGTGACTCAGGTGATTTGGGATCACTATTAAGCAAATATGGAGTATAAAAAGAGTCACATTTACAAAAACTATTTCAAGGAATAATTTAAGGGTATAAATAGATGAAATAAAAAGGTAAATTATATTTAATATTATAGGTATTGTACACAGAGATCTCAAACCAGCTAATATCTTATTAAAAGGACAAATTCCAAAAATAGCAGATTTTGGATTTGCTACAACACCTTAGACAATATCCACCATGCCTAATGTTAATGTAGGATCTCCATTGTATATGAGTCCTTAGGCATTTAAAAATAGATATTCTGAAAAATCTGACATTTGGGCTTTGGGAGTCAGTTTATTTGAATTGCTATTTGGGTAAGTTCCTTGGTAAGCTGGAACTGAGAGAGAATTGGCTTAAAAAATGGCTACAATTCCAGTAAATTTTCCTGGTTGTATATCAGATGAATGTAGAGATTTTATTTAGAGATGTTTGATTGTTGATGAAAATAGAAGAGCCACAGTTGAAGATTTAGAAAGACATTAGTGGTTATAAAGATAAGAATTATAAGCGATTAAAGGGAACGGTTTTTAAAGCATGTTTAGAGGGAGTCATGGTGGTTAATCAAATTAGCCTTAATTTCACAACATCTAAAGTAATGGTACTTTAAGTACTGCTTCTCCTTTGGGGGAAGCACAAAATAGATAGCATATTCAAATGTAACCAAGAGAAAGTAATTATGGAAAAGAAAACTCTTTTACTATTCCTAAAAATTAACATTATCCAATTTAATAATAACCTCCTAAATCAATTAAAAGAGTTTAAGAATCAAGAAAGGAATCACAAGTCAATTAATCTATGAATTAAGAATTCCCTAGTTAGAGAGAGGAAGAATGGAATGAAAACAAAAAGAATGACCATGTAATAGTAGCTTAAATGAACTTTTGTCGATATTTATATAGAGTTGCGGCTTTGATTGATAAATATCGATTTGTTACTACTCCATACTTAAGAGAAAAACTATTATTTTTAGTTAACAAAAATATCATGATAAAGATGAATAATCTTACTGAATTAATTCATGCTCATAACACACTTACTTTAGATAATTTTTAATAATATATCTAAAATCCATAATTTGGTAAATTGAGTGCAGCTATTAATCAATATTGTTAAAAATATACTTTATAATTCAATACTGTTTGGTTATCTTTGCAGAATCCAGAATAAAAATAATTATTAGTAATTGATAAAAAATTTGATGCTGTTTTTGATGACAATTTTATAGAATATGAATCTTTTTACATTATTCTCAACTCTATTCTCAGGAGTGCTATTAAAGAGATTGAATGTTAGCTCGAATAGAAGATAGCTTTTCAAGATCCTCAGTAATTATTACCAGTAGATATTGAAGGTGGTGTAATATTATTAGATTATTTGATAACTTATTTTTAATTGGCGTCTCTCATTTAAGAATGCTTTGAAGATCATTACGGATTTGCTGTAGATTCTAAGATTGAATAAATTGCTGATGGCAAGCCTGTTAGGTTGACATTTGGACACTACATTGAAATCAGAAATAAAATAAAATAACTTGATATTTGATATATATAGTTTATATTCCTCTGTTATTTTATGCAGTGTGTATATTTATATAGATAATAAATATAATTATAAAAGAAATTTATTTAATGTCAGTCTAGAATTTTCTTAATTCATATTTATTATATATATATATATATTTATAAAGATGCAATCCTAAAATAATCAATATCTCCAATTTGTAGGAAAGCCACATATTTCTGCTGTAATTGCAGGTGGAAGAAGAAGAGTGAATTACACTTTTGAGGACAAAAGTGAACTTGTTGAAGAATATGATATCAATAATCATGAATTAATTAGTAAATTTTGAATAATAAATAAATAACAGCTAGAAAATGGAAGAGAGTATCAAATATTAAAGAATCATAATGGGTTTATGAAGTTGGGGAAGCTCCAATCGATTAATAAAGCGAATTGAAATTATCTAATACAAATGTAACAATTTTGGAATTATATTTATATAATAGCCAATATTTGTAAGAAAAGACACTCCATAACACTTTTAGTATAGAGTTCGTAATCTAACATATCCAGAGGATGTTTATAAGGTCGAAGTGGATGAGAATACTCAAGAAATAGTTATTCGAACAACAAATAAAAAATACTTTAAAAGATTTGCTATTCCTGATTTGAAAAGAGCAAACCTTAAACTTGAGTAAGGAAAGGTTACTCATGTTTATAAGAATAATACTCTGATTGTGTCTGTAAATAGTAAAAATGAAATTATTAGTATCCCAAACCAGATCAAATACTAGAGAGAGAATATTAGATTAGACAAGAATTTGATAAATTGAATAAAAAGAAACCCAAAGAAGGAGATTTAGAATGTGTATAACAATGATATGTATAATTTATTTAATTATATAAAAATAAGTCATTTCATCAACTACTCAATTATCTTTTAGTAAAAGATTAAACAACCAATCCATATTAAATTTGTTGTTTTTATTTTCTTAGAGTATTTTAGGTGCTTTATCAAAATCTAAATCAGATGTTACTGAAGGATCTAATTCTTTGAGGTTTTTAAGCAACCAACAATTATAGTCAACAATTGGCCACTCCACTTCGCACTCAATTTCTATTGTTGGCCCAAATATAATTTCTTCTTAATTTCTTTTGCAGCATAATCTCCATTTAGTAATATATTTTCCTTCCTCAATTTAAGGTAATTTGAATTGAATTGCTGAATCATCTTCAGCTCCTGATATTAAGGATGTAACAGGAGATTTCATGTCTTTAAATCCTATAGGATCTATGCATTTAAAATATGTTTGACTAGACCAATCGATTGTTCCATTGTTTTTATATTTAAAACTAAAGTTTATTACATGTCCAGGGTTGCCTGCTTTTTCATAATTGTATAAAAAACTGAGTTAGTAACTATATTTGCGTTAATGATAATCTAGAAATTAATCTATTGTGTTGATTCTAAGATTATCTTTTATTTCCTGAAGTCTACTCTACAATTTATCTTATATAAGTCTGTCAATCAGATTTATGTCATCTTGTTAGACTTAAACGTAATATTTGCCAAGACAGAGATTACAATGCAAGTTATTGCAGCAAGGAATTGCTTTATCTTTCGAAGAAATGAATGTATCATAATATTTGAAAGACATGATTAAATATATTAATCATTTAATATTTAATATTCTTAATATGAATACAAATCTCTCATCCCATATCAGTATAATCACCTGAAGAAGCTCTCTTATTTTTCATACGATAAATAACAAATGCTACACCTCCTAATAATAGTATTCCTCCTACTATGATCAAAATTATCCACCATAATTTGGAACTATTATAAATTTAATATTTTACGGATCTTCAGGTTCAGGATCAGGACCAGGGGGATCAGGAGGAGGTGGAACTGGAGTAACATTAATCTTTAATTAAAATTCAACTTCGGCTTTATTGAAATCATTTTTAACTTAAATTGTTATCTTTTCTGATTTCAATGGACTGTCTGCTGTTTATATGAATGTTAATGCAGGTTCTGTATTTATAGCATATAGTTCTGTTTGACTTGTTGGTGTATTACCATAGAGTTTTCCATTTCTGAAGAATAATCCAAAGTTTAATGGGTTGAAAGTAGCAGAATCTTAAACAAAACTTGAACTTCCAATTGCTGTTGCTGGCTTTGTACTATCGCTAACTGGATATATAGCTACTAAAATCTTATCTTATTATTAATAGGAAATTGCAGCATAATCATTTGAAATAGCAACATTTCTAACATTATTCCAATTACCATAACGATTTAATAAGAATTTGGTTTCTAAACCTTTGTAGGTTAAGTGAGTTTATCCATCCTTGATAGATAATTGAATTTTCAAACCATAATGAACTACATTACTAGTTTAGATGAAAACACTTAATGTATTAGCATCAAAAGTTGAAATTTATTTAACTAATAAATATTAAGTTGAGCTTAGGGCATATTATTTAATCTTTTATAATTCACCTGTTAAATTAACATATTCTAAATCAACTGTTATTAATTTATGATCTTTGAAGTAAAAATCATAAAAGAAAACACCTTCCCCACTTGTTATTAGTACTTTATAATATTATGTACCATCAACTTTATTAACAGGTGTAATTAGGAAATCGTTTGGTGTAAAAGTTAGTAGATCTTCATATTTATTTTGGATTTAATTTAAATTAATAACATATTCTTCATCTAAAACCCATTTATTTTCATCTTCCATATTAATTTTCGAAATTACAAATGATTCATTATCTAAAACAACTATAAAATCGCTTTCAAGTAATTCAATTTTTTTTGTTTATTTATTTAATTAAAGTACTTCACCGACTGGGAACCATCCTGTTAAACTAATACCACTGGTAGCATAAATAGTATATAGAGTTCCATCATGACATAAACTCAAAATGTAATCATCTGAGTATGTTGATTAGAAACATAAATAATCTTTAGTAGGGAGATCTAAAGGAACAATATCTTTTGCTGTATCGTCATCATTTAAGAAAATTAAAGCATCTGTAGCTTATAAGATATTATTATTGATGGATCTGACATTGTATTGTTTATAAAATTAAGCATCAGCCTTTTCTATTGTTTTTGAGAGATGAACTCCAGTTTTACCTTTTTCTTTGTTACATTATTCGCAAACGATTGAGAATTCTGATATTTAACCAGCATACCAATCATTTCCTAATTTCTTTTCTTTGGTAACATAATCTGTTGATTCTATTTCAATTGACGAGGCTTTAAATTTATCTTTAAATGCATAAACTTTAGTTTATGTATTGATGACTGTAATTGGTTATTTAATATCAACAGTAGGAGATCCATCAAAATTATAAATTTAAAGAGAAACTTCTACAGATGCAGCAAATTAAGGATCATTAATAGAAGGCTCAACAATTAAGACAGGATTAGTTAGCATAGAGTAAACATTAGCAGATGTTTTAGTTTGTGTATAGACATACATCTAAGATAAAGTTCCTTGGGTTGAAATTAATTATGGATCTACAACAGGTAAAGCTTAGAATAATGCTTCATGTTAAAGAGTATTAGGTTGAATCACTAAAATGTAATTCTAATTGACGTCATCATTAATAGCTTAGGCTTTATGTTTAGCAACGACAAAGAGATAACCTGTGTCTGAACAGAAATCACCTAGAAGAGGTTACACTAATTCGAAATCATATAGTTAGACTACTTTGGTTTAGAAAATATTGTTCAATCTATCAAAATCATATTCTACGATATTTTTTGTAATAATGAAGAATGATTCAGGTCCAATAGCAATTTCTATATTATCAGATTGATCGATATCAATTTATTTGATAAAAGTGTATGATGTATGGAAATCTAATAAAGTAATGTGATCTTCATGAACTACAAAGATAAGATTTTCTCTTAATTTTCTGTTACCAAATATTTTTTTTGGTGCCCATGTTTTAGTGTAACCTTATTCTACTAATAAATTGACATCGACAGATTTGACAAAGTCTCCATGTTCAGTGTATGCACTGACAGTACCGTTTTAAAGAAGATACAAATAGTTTTTTAAGAAAAGTATGCTAACACCGTTTTCAAATGGTATAGTTTTGATATCTTTTACTTAATCATTAGTGAAGACTTTAAGTTAGACTTTGTTATTTTCAACATATGCAAAATGGAATTTAGGACATTCACATTCCCACATTTAGAAGGTTTACTTTGTTAATTTAGTACCAACACTTACACTATCAAATACTTTCGTATAAGTAGCATCAGCATTGAAAATAGAATCATGTGTAGCTTTAAGGACAGTTAATTTTCCGTCTTTATTTTATTGAGCCAAAAAGAAATAGGATGATTGTGTACCAACTAGAACATCATGGAATTAAAGGTCTTTTGCTAAATCTTAAGGGAATTTCAATTCCCAATAGGTTTTTAAAGATACTGTTACTGCAGTAGCATCATCTTTTAATTCCACAATTTATTTGTATTATTCATTAGGACCACTTGTAAGAACATTCAATTAAAAGGGTTCAGTATCTTCAGTAATTTATTATGGGAATGGTGCAAGTGTATCTTTATATTTATATAATTGTTTGTCTGCGCTTTCGATGATTTAATATGTTAATTGAACTTTACAAGTTTAATCAGCACTCTGAGCTAAAACTTCAATCATGCTCTTTTCTTAAACTTTATCAGAACCTTAGTAATTAAGATATCCTTAAGATAAAGTATATCTAAAAGCTTTAGTGAGAGTTAACACTATCATATCTGGTAAGAATGGATTAATCATCACATAATTAGTATTTGGGATTTCTTACAATTGTAATAAATCCTAGGATTTTGCATCTATATCAAATAAATAAGTTGCATTATCTTATCTAACAATAATAAACTCTTAAGATAAATCCACATTAGCAGGGAATGTATAACGAATTCCATCAGGTAACTTATATTCTGCAGTCAATTTTCCATCCACTATCAATTCAACAAAACCATATCCTAATACCACAATATTTTCGGTGTAAGTTCCATCTCTTCTCAAAAAGATATTTCTATCAAATGCATAAGCGAATCCCATTCCAGTATCGATCCTCTTTTTCACTTAAAATGTACCATTTGGAATATAATTCACTACAAATATACCATATTAAGCATCTAATAAATAAATATCTCCATTCTCTAAGACCTTCATGTCAACTATATTAAACTCAAAATCATGCAAATCATCCAATATAAGAGACATTGTTAAACCATCTAAAACATATCCTGTATTAGCTGGCTATCCCTTATCATTTAACAGGAACACTTCTAACAATGAATCTCCACTTAGTGATCCATCTTCAGTAATTGAATAAGATGGAGTAGCTCTCACTAAATATTTGTATTCTTTTGCACCTTATCCCTTTACTTTATATTATCCTAATAGACGTCCGTGATATCCTACTACTAATGCATCTTCCACCAAATATTCATAAGAATCTCCATCTTTAACATAATATAAAACATTCTTCACTTCACCCTTTACCTTATGTGAACAATCCACTATGAATGTTTTATCAGCTATGTATTCTAAATCATAACAATCTAATTCATTTTAAATCTAATTTAAGGTAATGACCTCATCAAAAATTGGAGCTTTCAAATTCTCGCCTGCCTCACTATTATTTTATGTTAATTTAATACCCTTTTGCCAAACCCAATGTTATTGATGTCAATCCTTTGTTTAAAAACACAAATGAGTTCACCCAATATTTATTAGATTTTAAAGCTCTTGATGATACAATCTTTGTAGCAGCTAAAATCATTTATTTATTTTTAAGTACCCTAAACATAGGATTCTGAGCCTCCTGTGTTCTCAACTGGTGCTATTATTTTGAATTCTTTCTATTCTGTATTACTTAATGAGAATTTCAACCCTGCACCATTAAAGAACTCATCCAATAAATTCCAATTTAAATGTTCATCTTTTGTAGCATAGACTGTTAAGGAATCCACCTTTGAACTGCATTTCTAAAAACTAGGAGTTGTTAGTAAAGCAACAAATATGAATGATGAAATCAAATTCATAAATTAAAATATCTACATCGATTCAAATATAAATTACTTATATTTTATAAGAGTTTGATAATTGTGTAATATACAATATTCAACACAGAATATACTATATACCAAAATCTTTATTCTATAGAATACTTTATTCTAAAACTCTGCATTATTTATTGATTAAATTTATTCAAGTCTTCTTTAAAAACAATTTTATTTTCGATATAAACACTCTTTAAATATATATTCAAACTTTCATATTTCATTTTTAGATATTTTACTTGTTTAAGTATCAAATTATAAATATTTTATAATTCGCTTAAAAAAAATTAAAATATTGCATTTATCAATCATCATGTATTTAATCCAATTGAAATTGATTCATTTCATAAAATTCTTCCTCCTACTTTAATAATTATTATTGCTTTTTGTTTTCTCTACATATTTTCCTTATGAACCCCATTTTTTCATTTTTTTTCTCTTCCAAATTCACTAAAATGTGAAAAGAATTCAAAATACCTAAATTTTAAGCTTTTCTTAATAAATAATAATAATCTTCCAAAGTCTTTCTTGGACATCCAACTAATTCAGCTGCTTAATCCAATGTTATCCTTACTGTTCTCCCATCAATAACTCTCGTCTCACTTTAATAAACTTGTCTAATTAAAGTCAATCAAATTATAAAACCTCCACAATTTAACTAAATTCATTGCTTCACAAACATATCTTTCTTTTGTTCTGGCTCTTGGTTATTATTGCTATTATTATTACTACATTAATTTTTATATTAACACAATTTAATATATAACTAAAATATAATTCATTAATCTACTCCGTTTATTTAAAGACTCTTCATTATAAATTAATTTTTTTAATACGCTTAACCATTACTTATAGTAACTAAATTATTTATTCGTACGTCATTGATAAATTTTCTAACTTTATCTTATAATTTTTATTTTTCTATATTCATATCACTTTCTATTTAAATATTACCATTCATTGATTTATCTCATTCCTTCATTCATTTTTTTCTTTGATTATTATAAATTAATTTCATTTCATACAGCTTTAAGTTATTAAGTAATCATTCCTCTTATTATTTAACTCCTTCCATAAATTTTATTTTTCTATTTTGATTTTTATCTTAATCATTTATTATTAATTACTTTCTATTAAATTTTGACTATTTAATAATTATTCTCATCTTTACTATTATCTATTCGAATAGATGGTATATTAGCTATATTTCTAATTTTTTTTTCCTAATTACTACTCTTGAAAATTAGGTGCTCGATTAAATTATCTTTGAATGTATCATTTTGTTCTAATCCTTTTAATTAGAATTGCTCTAACTTTTTCATTTAATAAAATAAATGAATTAATTTTTCATTTCAAAACATATTCTAAACACTAATAGTTAGATTTTATTTTTAAGTTTTCTTCTATTCTATTTTTGTATTCGTATATTATTACTGATTACAACACATTTGTTTGAAAAAGATTGTTTTTGTATTTAGAACATGTTTTTTGGAAGAAATGGAAATTTTAATAAATTGATTAAAATAAATGATGGATAATAGTTATGACTATTGGTTTTCCAAATACGATTCAGAATCATTTGAAAAAGATTTTGCAAAAGTTCCGTACAATGAATTTTTGAATCAGTTGGTATATAAATAATCTTTGTTTAGATTGTCAATCCTGATTTCAGTCTTCTACCTAATGAACCTTAATTATCATTAGATAATGGTCATAAGACATTATAATAAACATTGCAAACTAATCATCAAATCATTTCAACATTTTTCTTACCATTTTTAGATAGTTCAAGAGAGAACTTTTTAAGATGGGTGAAAAGTGTTATTGCATTCATAGATTGTGAAAAGATGTATTCTATAATGTTTTGGAATTTGAGTAATATTCCTAATTTCCTGGAATATAGATTATATAGCAGTTTCATTAGACTTTACAAATTTTTAATAAGTCTGAACTAAAATGTAATTCAGACGAAATCTCTAACAACAGAATAAATTAGATTGTCAAACAAAATCACTATCAAAACTATGTCTGAGAAATATAAAGATGCTTTATATGTAAGTCTGGATGATTTGATAAAGCTTTAAAGATAAATGTTAAAAGTCTTAAAACCATTAGTTAGTTAAAAACCTACACTCTTGGGTAAAATATATTATTTCATTTATCATATGTATGATAAACCAATGATGTAATTACGTAAAGATCTTGATTTATAATTTGGATAATTGGAATATTAATGGGTGAAGAAAATTCTTTCAGAAAATTAATTGGCTATCAAATATATAGATGCTTATTTAAATGATGAAAAATAGATCTATTCAAATAAAGATTAATTTTTATTCGAAGATTCAGAAATAATAAAATAATTGATGACTTCAAATAGATAAGATAATCTTTATAAAGTTGATCCGAAAGATAAAGCATTATTGGAAAACTCAAAAAAGATTTAGTTTTTAAATACTCTAGATAGTAAATGCAAAAAGAGAAATCATGATGAAAAACCATCAGTATTCGTTTAAAATTACAGTATTGTTTCTGAATCCATGAAATCATCTGGTGAAAATAGATCCAAAACAAACGTTGATGAAACACTTAAATAACAGAAACAAAATTCAACCTAATCCACTTTAACAACTGATTAATCTATGTTTATTCATTATTCAACTAATAATCCTACTGTTATGCAAAATTCAGTTTTAGGATTCTTGGCAAATGATTTAATACATATGGAAAAAGTACATCAATAAGAATCCAAGAGTAATATTTTACCAAAAAGAATATAAGTTGATGATTCTATTAAGTTAAATGATGATTTAGTAGAATTTATCTCCAAAGCAGATAATTAAATAGTAGCTATAAGGGATGAAGATATCACTCTTGAAGATAATTATAAACGAAAAAGATATAGAATTAAAATTAATAAAAAAGTAGAAGAAAATGAATCTCCTGATATATATAGAAAATAAACTATGAACAGTCTTAATTAATAAGAAAATAATGAAGAAGAATTAAGAAAAGTAAGAGCTAGAAGATTGTTAGAAGAACAAAACTAATTTTTTTATGAAAAACTTAAATATGCCAGTAATTAAGATAATGAATTACCTACTGTGAAGGATAAAGACCTTTTCAGTAATTATTACTTATTAATAGAGGATATTCTTTTGAAGATTCAATGAGTGAAGATGAAGAATCTGATGAAGATATTAAAAATAAATTCGAATAAATTAAATAAGATAAAGTAATTGTTCCTAAAAATTACTCTTAAAATACATAAGGAATCATATTTGAGAAATTCAGATAATACTCAGGAGATTGTATAAAAGAAGGACTTAACAAAAGAAAATATTTCTTAAATCGATTATTTCATATGGATGAAAACTCTATTAGAATATCAGGAAAATCCTTAGTCTTAGATTTTGAAGAAAGAAAATGGTAAATCTTATTTATAAATTAAGGGAATTATTAAAACAAGCTGTATTATCAAAAATGTTTATGAAAGAAGAGAACTATGCTTTGGACTTTGATGAACCCTCTACTTTAGTAATAAACAGGGAATATAATTATAAGTAGAAGTCGAAATGCAATTATGAAAAATACTAAAACTTTTGAATCGAATTTAATAGTAAATATGAATAAATCACTCTTCTAATAGATCAGAAATTTCTTCTGCAATTAAAACTAATTCTTGAAGTTTTTATTTTTTTTGACTTAATTGTATTTATTTTTGGCTAAAAGGATTGCGCTATTAAAACATTGTCTTAGAATGATCATGTTTAAGATTCAAATCTTTTTTTCTTAATTCAAGTAAGGCTGCTTCATGTTTACTTCTACTCTATTTACTAACATTTTATCTTTTGGTTATGTCATTGATATTGCTCTGACTATCACTCTAATACTCTTTTAAAAGAATAGTTTTCTTTTTCTTTGATACTTTTTTAATAATAAAAAATTCTACTTCTTGTCTCTGGTTTTGCAGTTTCATCGAAAATAAACTTTTGTAATTATTCAATAGTTTCTAAATTTTTATTTCTTCTATCCTCAGCAATCTTTCTCATTTTATCCATCATATGAGGAAAATCATCATATATATCATTTTCAAATGCTTATAAAGTTAAGTAATAGAATTCACAATTCGATTCACATTATACAACATATTCTCTTGTGGTATGAAAAAAGATTTCAATTTCACCAAAATATGAACCACTTATCATAGATTTAAATGAAAATTATTTTGATTGATTAGATGTAGCTTAAACAATAAAATTGGTCTTAAAGTTAACTCTTCCTATATCTATCAAATATATCGCATCTGGATTCGACTTTTCTTCCCATATTATTCTATTAAATAATAAATCTTAATATACTCGCTTTCTAACATAAATAATGGTTTTAATAATGGAACAACATGTACAACAAAAGCCTTATCCTCAACTAACTAAAATAACGCTTGATGTCCAAATACTCCACCATGCATAGACATCATTATTTCATATCTTAAATTCATTGGGATATCTTAAAATATCTTAGTATCATTTGCCCATACAAATCCGTTTTTACTAAAATTATATTCTAAAGTTTCTTTTAAACAATCTCTTAATTACCTTGAGATCTTCTTCTCCACACAAAATTCACTCATTATTGCCTTTTTCTAATTCAGAATATGTGCTTTGTAATCAATCTAAGATAAAACTGATGATAATAATCCAATAATTGTTGAATAGAATAAAACTCCCAAAATCATCAAAATGATAGTAAATATCTTTTCTTATGGAGAATAAGCATGAATATCGCCATAACCTACTGTTGTTAACGTAGTAAAAGCATAATACATTCCTGCTATATACTTAGTTTATATTGATGAATTTGATAGACTATTTTAATATACCCAACTATTCACTTAATAATCATTATATGCAGCAACATAATGCCAAACACAACTTGATAAATGAATTACTAATACAACTGATAAAAATAATGATGTTAATCTAGTCATACCATAATTAAATTAAAAGATGTCATTACTTGCTATTCTAAATTATTTTTGAATTTTCATTAATCCTGTTAGTTTATATAGTCTTGGCAACTTTGCTAACTTTACTAATTTTATTTCTTAACCATCATTTGAATTTGATGAATCAATCATATAAGTAAGTGGCAAACATGATATTAAATCAAGCAAAAACCATCCTTTCAAATATTTCAACACTATTGTCTTTTATTCAACAACCAATTTACCTTCTTCATCGTAATAACCACTAAACATATTAATCAATAAGTCTATCCAATATAAAATATCAATAATTATATCGATATATTACCAACATGGATCTTCATAGTGCACAAAAAACGAGACTAAAATTAATTCTAATAAAAGTACTTCTAAATGGTAATATTATTGAAGTATACAATATAATGACAGTAAAAATTAAATTCCATATTATTTTAACATAAGAATCTGGATGTATTATGGGAAATTAAGGTGTTGAATCTTTCTATTCTGTCGACTTATTAAGAGGAAAAAGGTATTTCTATAAAGCAGGTCTTAAAATCATCTAATATATACCTGTCTCTTGTAGATAAATCAAACAAATTAGATGATGTTCCATACATGATTATTTCTTGTGATAATTTATTAAGTAAATAAATTGCTCTTAATCTAACAAATGCTCTGTGAAAAATCAATTTAATATCTTCTGAGCTCATAGCCTAATGTTCTGGTATGATAGTTCCTTAACCTCTTCCTCTTAAGAAAAAATTGAGTACTTTCAAGGCTACTTTGGGATCATGTTTTTATTCTTGCATTTTTTAATTAATTGATTGTTAGAAATATTAATATGTATTTAAATATTGAAACGTATAAATACTTTGACATTTACATCACAAAGTAATAGGCCATTTATTCCTCTTAAAAGAAATAATATATTTTAAAAATTATCAATACATTAGTAATAAGTAGAAAATATTCTTATTATTATATTTTTTTTATTAAATATTTTTATCAAAAAAAAATAGATTGTCTAAAATATAATATAGCAATTAGAATTTCATGGTTTGTCAATTCAACTCTAAGATATCAAAGAGTTTGAGTTCAATTGATTAAAACTTAAAGCTCAAAATAATTACAATACTTATATATTTAGATTCAAATATCAGGGGACTTGTTTTAATAAATAATCATAGATTAAAGGTAATATTTATTAGTCAAATAGAATTGAACTTAAATTTTCATCAATAATATATAATAATTCAAAAAGGAATAGTTTAGTCAAAAGTGAATTTTAATTTCCAAAAAAGATCTCTTTAAAAGAGTCATAAATAATGAAAATTGTAGTATATATACTTATAATTTAAACTATGGAACTCAACTTTGAAAAATAGGAAAACAATTTTTTTTTTTATAGATTATGCATATAATTTAGTGGACATCAAATGTTTTTCAATTAAAAATAAATATTATATATGATATGAATATATTACAATGCTAAGTAAAAATCTAAACAGTTTTCTTCTTGAGTCTAATGATAATAGTGTCTTAATTCAATTATAACCAGTAATTATAAAATAATGGTTATTAATTTTGATTTCATTCAAAAAGTTAATAGTAATTCATAACATAAGAAGAGTATAAGTAATCGAATTACTTTCATATTTGAGTTGATAACTTACTTGGCTTTTTTTAAATAAATAAATATATCATTTTTGTTTAATTAATGTTTAAGCAAGAAAAAATTAATCTTCAATAAGCACCTTAACAGAACGTTCAACTCGATAAGTTTAAAAAGAAAATTAATTTTCTATAATTAGTACTGTGCCATAATTAGACAATAAAGGCAGCAGCTTTTTAAAGTAAGATTAATTTCGCTACAGCAAAAGTGATTCTAAAAAAGTTTCGTAAGTTTGGGTTCATTAAAAATCCATTTAAAGGTTTGTATATCACATATATTTTAGATTATGACAAATAAATTGAGCTTCTTAAATAAATTGCTTCCATCAAGTCTGTAATCTAAGAGGAAAAATTGTAAAAGCGAAATTAGGAATTCCAAATGTTAAGCTAAAAAATAAAGATCATACAACCTTAAAATAGAAAGAAGGAATTTTAAAGCAAACCTGATCTCAATTGTCAACTTTAAATCTATCAAGAAGAGCTTCAATTACAGAAATAGAAATAATACGAATTAGTGTCATCCATTCTATTGGAATAAATTAAACTAATGAAGCAGAGAAGTAATTGAAATTGAAATTATTTCATACTCTTTAAAAAAAGAGATTTTAAACCCTTTTTTAATTTTTTAAAAAGCTTTTATTATTTAATTAATCATAATTTAAACATTTGTAATTAATTTCTTAAATTTTCTATATTTTACATTTTTAATTATAAACTAGCTATTCATAAAAAGGATGAATTAGAGAAAAATCTATAATAACTATATTTTAATTATTGGTATTAGATTTTCCTTAAATTTCTAATTTTACTCAATTATTGATCAAATAATATTTGCTTGTAGTTATTCTACCCACATGATTTTTGTTCAAAAATTAGCGATTTGATGATTTATATTCCTTATAAAATTCTAAGTATTTTCTATATTTATTATTTAAACTCACTTCAAAAATCAATTTCGATTATTCATAAAACAAAAATTTAAAATATAACTTAATTAGAATAAACTAAATAGTAAATATATTACTCTTCTTTACTTATATATTATAAGAAAATATAATCATTAAATAGGGTAATATTGGGAATAATAATAGTTTAACTTAACATTTTTTTTTGTTTATATAGAATAGAGAAATTTAAGTTTTTTTATAATAATCTCAAAATCTTAAGAATAAATTGATAGAGATGGATTTTTATGTATTGATTAATTCATAAAAATGAAAGTGTAAAGAGATGTCTAATATTATTGAGTATTTATATGTTTAAAATAAAAATAAATTTCTTAATACAACAGCAATCATATTAATAATAATAGACGTATCAATCATTTCTTCCTAAGTATTATTCAAAGTCTCTTTATTTTTGATTTATTTAAGTTATTTAATTATTAATAAATCTAACCAGAGTACGTTTAATTTATAATTCCAATCCAGATAATTAAGGAGTAAAAGTGACATTTTTTTGTAAGAGAACTAAGGTTCCAAATTTAGACTTCTTATCAGATAAAATAATTTTATTATCAACTAGTTTAATATGAGCGTGTTCTCTACTTACACTAATATCAGCAATACTTATTTCTACTTCATGATTTCTGCCTATTTTCAATTCTTTTTTTGTTCCAAAATTGACTATATACAATCCATTGCTATCGTTTGATTGAGGATTATCATTTTATCTTTTTTATTAAAATTCCATCATTATATAAGGTTTATCTTTTGGTTTGCTTAATTCAATCAAATTGAATGTTGCTCCATTTCTATCGAATTTTGGAGGATAAACAGATTTACAAATCTCGCACTCCAAAGATTTCCATATAAATCTTGTACAATAAGCATTACTATTGAAATGAGAACTTTATTAAATCCTATATAATTTAGAATTAAAATAAATACCATCTTAATAAACAATTTATATGTACATATTTTGTACTACCAATACATTTGCATGGATCAATCAATGGATTTTAAGGAGATTCTCCAGTTGATAAACATATTCGACATTATTTTGAAAATTCATTTTTATCTTGGACTGAACACATAGATGCATCATCCAACATATCAAAATTTGGATCATATTCCAATTGAATTTCCTTTATAATTAATTTAACTCTCCCTAGTTTGATTACATCTCCAACTTTCAGCACTAAACCTTCATTAATGCTGTTAGTTTATATAGACCTAGTAACCAACCATATTTTTGATCCCCCCTTGGGAATATCACAAGCCAATTATCTATTTGTATTTGTTCTTAATTTCTAAATATTAAAACTCATTTAAAAATCAGCATGAATTGTTTAATTCTCTGATAATAGTTTATCTCCATCCTAAAAGAAATATATATATCGAATATATGTACTTCTTTTTAATAATCCTCAACTAGTTCTTAAGTTTAGAGTCTCTTATTGAAACGTAAATTTAACAACTGGAAAGTATCTTTTTCATATTCAAGGGGAAGAAGTAGTGTTTCATCGTTATTATCACTAAATATAACAATGTCACTTACTTGTTTCTAAAATAACTCCCTTCATTATGTAAAACTTTATTAGCTTTGCAAGTAAGATAGCTAGTGCCATTTATAGGAATTTGTTAACAATGAATATAATTACTGTTCTCATAATCATAGAGACTATAAGAATCTTTTTACCAAGTTTTCACATCTAAAATTAATAATGGAATTGGTTCACAAGGTAGAAGCACTTCCTCTTCTGTATGATTGTTCAGTTGAATTTCCACTTACTCTTCTTATTATTACATACAGTTTTGACAGTTCCCCATAATTTATAATATATATATATATATATTATATTTTTATGTTAAATTACGATGGACATTTGAACTTACAATCATACATATAACCAAATACTTTAAAATATTACTTTACTTAGTCAAAAAATAATTATTTTTATTAGCATATTTCATCTATCACATAATCACCAAAATTTCTATTTGACTTATACATCAAAGTGAACAATCATCCTTTGATACACCTAATTGTAATTTTAAATTCCATTATTAAACAAAATATCTAAGGTTAAGAATTCTATTTATTATACATATTAATTATTTTTAAAAAAAGTTAATACTAATACTTAAGACTTAAAATTAAATGAAATGTTGTTGATTCTTTAGTCTAATTGATATTGTAAATTATATATTTAAACAAGGAGGGTAGTTTATTTATTTACTTGTATACCTAAAATTAATTATATAGTAAATTTTTGAAGATAATAGATTAAATAAGAAAAAAACTAAACAATATAAATTAATAAAAGTATAAATAATCCATTAAATCTTAATATTTATAAAATTTATATATTATTATGTTTCACTGATAAATATTGGCTAAATTTGCTAGGATTGTAAATTTTAGTAAAATAAAATAATTAATGAAATAAAAACTAAAATAGATACTTTTATATTCAAATATTTTCTTAATTTTATTATGCATTAAAAATGAAAAGTAAAATTAGTTTGTTTGAAAATCAAAATTGGATATAAAAATTTAAATATTTTTATGCAAATTCTAAAAAGAATTAGAAAAACTTTTTGAATTAAGATTCATTTAAAAACTACTTTAAGTTCAATATATATGATATTTTTAATCCGTAAATTTGTAATAAAATAAATGTTCAAAAATTAATTAGTTAATTTTGTATCACTTATAATTAACATTTCAACAAATCTGGTTAATTTTTTAATTACTTTTCTGTGATATTTTGAATTTCCATAATGACCTATTAAAATCTCTATTTGCCTAAAAGGCTTAATAATTCTAAATTTAGATTTATTTTATTTTACTTTAACAAATTTTATAATATTTTAATTTGAAATTATATTTAGGGAATTCATAGCAACTTACTTCTTTAATTTAATCATCTTCATAGGATATATATATTTTATCATAAATGTTATTTTCATATGTGAATCCGTACCAACAAAGTAAGAAACTATTGCCATGTTCACCAAAAAAATTATAAATCTCTTCGTTTTATTAAATAGCTATAGTTGTAATGAATACAAGGTTGGACCCAATTATTTTTTATTTTGTTTAACACTTGTCATGATGATTAAGCATATCACCAAAAGGAACCAAGCACGAGGATTGAAGATGATCATCTCCTCCAAAGCATCTAGTCATAACAAATTGATAAGCATATAAGAATTAATCATAAGTAAGTTCCTTTTTGAATTATTCCTTAAAAAATGTGAGAAACCTACCAAAATTTAATTATAAACCAATTCGCATTTTTTAGATTGTTTTTTAAAGATTTAAATCTTGTATTGCTTCAACTTATTATTGATCCCAAGACAAAACATTTTTAGGATTTTTGACATAATCAAAATACGGTTTATGTAATGAGAGTTAATTATCTTTTTCTAATAAACTTTGATAAAATTGATTAAAATATTATACATGTATAAAACAAGAGTATTAAATTCAGCATCTTCATTTAGATCAATATTAAATATATGAGGATAGTATTTCTTGTATCTTTTATAATGATTATTCAAAAGGTCATCACTAAATATACATAAATGAAGAGGAATAGTGATTATTTACTTTTTAATAAGAATTAATATGAATTACTTAATTAGGTGGGATGGGTTGAGTAGCTACAACACCATAGGATGTTTAAGTGATTTATGAAATTGTTATGTATTCTGTTCGAATTCCTTCAGATTGAAACCATTAAAGTAATTGAAACATAATAAAAAAAAAGCATTAATTAATTTAATAAAATGTAAAATTAATATGAATTGGCAGTAAGTAGGGCAAGTGATGAAGAGGGGAGAATAAATTATTGGTAAAGTAGAAATCAATAAGATAAAGGCGTGAACAAAGTGAGTTCGTCGATTGGATAAAGAAGCCTGAAGAAATATTAAGAAAGAAAGATGAATATTTTTATGATTGGTTTCATGATGGGAAATTGAATTTTTGTTATAATGCAGTAGATCGTCATTTGAAAGAGAGAGGAGATTAAATTGCATTGTATTGGGAAAGTAATATGGTCAATAGAAGTAATCAATATACATTGAAAGAATTACATGATCATGTTTCTCGTTTAAGTGGTGTTTATCGTCAATTTGGTAAACAATAATAATGAATAATTAAAAGGAGTTTCAAAAGGTGATAGAGTTATAATCTATATGCCAATGATTCCTGAGGCAGTATTTGCTATGTTAGCATGTTCAAGAATAGGAGCAATTCACTCAGTAGTTTTTGGAGGGTTTTCAGCATTAGAATTAAGTGGTCGAATTAAGGATTGTAAACCAACATTAATAATAACTGCATCTTGTGGTTTGGAAGTGAACAAGATTGTAGATTATAAAGTAATGTTGGATGAAGCAATCTAAATAGCAAATCACTAACCAATTTGTTTAATTGTTCAAAGACCAACAAAACAATGTAACATGGTAATAGGCAGAGATTTTGATTATTATACAGCTATGAAATTTGCTAATCCTGTTGATTGTATTGAAGTTGAAAGTACTCATCCGTTGTATATTCTGTATACTTCTGGTACAACAGGATAACCAAAAGGGTATTTATATAATTTTATATATTCTAGTATCTAACGTGATACTGGAGGTACTTGTGTTGCATTATTATGGACAATGAGACATATATTAGGATTGAAAAAAGGTGATGTGTACTTCTCTATGGCGGATATTGGATGGGTCACTGGACATTCTTTTACAGTTTATGGTCCACTCCTATAAGGATGTTCAATAGTATTATATGAAGGCAAACCTGTTTAAACTCCAGATCCTGGTGCTATTTGGAGAATTATAGAGAAACACAAAGTTGTTGGATTCTACACTGCTCCTACTGCTTTAAGAGCTATGAGGAAAGAAGATCCTAATGGAGATTGGATTAGAAAATCTAATATTTCTAGTTTAAAAAGCATCTCTATGGCTGGAGAGAGATGTGATATTCCAACATATAATTGGATACATAATAATACAGGAGTCTTAATAAATGATCATTATTGGCAAACTGAAACTGGTTGGATAATCTCTTGTAACTTTATGGATCTACATACTTTTCCATCCAAACCTGGTAGTGCTACCAAGCCTTCTCCTGGATTTGTGATTAAAATTATGGATAATGAAAATAAAGAATTATAAACTGGATAAATGGGAAGAATCTGTATCAGATTACCTATGCCACCTAGTTTTATGTAGACTCTCTATAATAATGATTAAGCATTTATCTAGAAATATCTAGCTGATACTCCAGGATATTATACAGCTGGTGATGCTGGCTACTTTGATGAAGATGGATATCTTCATATTATGACTAGAATAGATGATATTATTAATACAGCTGGACACAGATTGAGTACTGCTGGAATGGAAGAAGTTTTGTTAAAACATAAAGATATTGTTGAAGCTGCTGTTGTTGCTAAAATCGATGATTTAAGAGGAGAAATACCTGTTGGACTTGTTGTCATTAAATAAGGAATTGATGTTCATCCACCTACTCTTGAAAAAGAACTTATTTCCATGATTAGACATGATATTGGTCCTTTAGCTTGTTTCTAAAGTGTAATCATAGTTGACAAATTACCTAAAACTAGAAGCGGTAAAGTACTGAGAGGAACACTTAAAGCTATTGTTAATGGATTATAATATAGAGTAATATATTATAATTACTATCTTATAGATGCCTGCTACCATTGAAGATGATTCCGTTTTAGATAAAATCAAAACCAATTGTCTCAATTATGGAAAAGGAATAGGATAATATTGCAATTTAGATTTTGGCAACAAAGATATCTATGTTGAAGAGTGATATTAGATATCAATAATACAAATTAATTATTTGTTTTTCTTTCCCTCAAAATTAGATAAATATTAAAAAACTTTACGTTTTGTCTTCTTAATCAAATATTCTATTTATTTATCATTTAACATAACACTTAAATCTTAATAATACTAACCGATAGAAATACTGATTATATTATTAATAAATAACTCTTTAACTCAAACCAATCAAATTTATTATTTGATTCATAATGAATGTTTCCTTAACTTAAATAAATATTAATTAGCTTTAAATGAATCTCTTAGGTAAGACTGTTAATCCTCTAATATTCTAAACTTTTTCATTATTTAATTTCTGGACTTTAAACTAAAAATAATTTTTATATCATATCCTAAGTTTATTATTAAAAGTCTCAATTTTTTTGATTTCGCACTTTGCACTTAATCTGAACAAATGTTTTCCTTCAATATTAATAATGAAAAATATTCTTTGAGTTCTATATAAGGTCATAATTATAAATTAAATTTAAATGGAGTATGAATGTGTAAATTATTAAAAATACTGTAAATTAATTTGTCTAAATCTTAAGTTTAAGATTATAAATAATAGTTTAGTTATAGATATATTAAATTAATGTTAGTTTAATAGTGATATTTTCAAATTATAAAAGATAATATAATTATGATCCAAATAAATATAGATAAAAGGTGTTACTTTAAATTGAAATTAGGTTGATGATACAAATAAGAGAGTATAATTTCATTAAATATTTAAGTATTTATGTATAAATAAAATTTTAAACTATGAATTAAGAATAATTATATTATTTGTATTATATGAAATCATTTTATCTCTAAAAACCCACTTAAGTTAGGGGTAATTCAGAACCAAAGAAACAAGAGAAAATTTAAAGTAACCTAAAAATGTCAATGTCGTAAAAGATACATGAAAGCTAGACAAAATGGAATGGTTTGATTGCTAGAACAGTGACTCTCGAATAAAACTTATTAAGATTACGTGATTCGGTTAATTAAACATTAAGAGGAGGTAGTAAAGAATCAACGTCTTCAAAATCAACAGCAGAATAATTACATAAGCCACCAACATTAGTAAATATGACCAGCAGAATTGCATCACCGATGTTAAAAAAGGTTTCACCGTAGGATTTTATGACAATGTCGAGAATTTAGACTTATAAGACAGTATAATCTTGGTTTCCTAAGTCGAGGTTCTAAACATTTGAAGGGATTCCTCAATTTAGAATAGGCAAATTGTTAGGAAGGGGATAATTTTCTGATGTTTATTTGTGCATGTACTATGAGACTTTAACATAAGCGACAAATTGAGTGGTACTGTCTTTGCTTTAAAAGTGATTAAGAAAGAGAAAATTTAGGATGAATAGTTATAGTAATAGATGATTCAGGAAATCAAAGTGTAGATGAAACTTAATCATCCAAACATAGTTAAATTGTATAATTGTTACTCAGATGAAAGCAATTTATATTTGCTTATGGAATATTGCAATGAAGGTGAATTGTTCAAAGTCCAAAGAAAATAACCAGGATATAAGTTTCCAGAAGTAAATGTGCCTTCAATACTTAGAATAAAGCATCATATTATATACATCAAATATTATAATGTATATAATATATGCATTTAAACAAAGTTATGCATAGAGATTTAAAGACAGAGAATATCATGTTATCATATAATCAAATAAAGATTGGAGATTTTGGATGTGTTTGTTCCAATTAAGAAAGAAGAGAAACTTTTTGTGGAACAATAGAATTCATGGCCCCAGAAGTAATTTAAATGAAGGGTTATGATTCAAGAGTAGATGCATGGCAAATAGCAGTTCTTGCTTATGAATTAGTATACGGATAAACTCCATTTGTTCTTTTAGGGAATAAAGATCAAAAAGGAATTATGGATAATATATTAAAAGTAATTAATAAATTTTATTATTTATTAGCATCGCTTAACTATTCCTCATACTTTTTCATCTGAGTTAACTTTCTTTGTAAAAGGAGGTCTTCAATTTGATCCTAATAAAAGATTGTCTATTGAATAATTGCTCAAACATCCTTGGATAACCAAACATAAATTACCTTAAACTAAATGTGAATACAATATCTGACAATAAAATAATTAATAATAATAATCATCAATAATCTTCTTTAAAAGAATTTTCATCATAATATTTATACTAAATAAATATATATTAACTTTTTATATAAATTCTAATCTAATTTTTAGAACATTATTTCTCATTTCAATTCTGATAAGATTTAAAATAATGATTAAGCTTTATTAAGCAAAAATTACTTTAATTAAGGCTGTTAAAATTTTGACCAAAATTTATACTCTATATCTTTCAAACTTATTGTTTATTTTTTAATTTTTTAATTCATGTTCAGATTGCATATTCCATAAATAACATAAACTCTTTATTATTATTTAATTACTTCTAATGTAAAACATTAGACATAAATATTTTAATATTATTGTGTTTATGGATTATATGGCTGTTAATATTAATATTAATTTATAATGAAATTCTATTAGATAATTTCTAATAAAATTTATCAATTTATAGTAGAAACTTAAAATTAAAATTAGAATGGGAAATCTTTGTTGTAAGGAAAAGATTAATTAAGAAAGTTCATTAAATAATGATTATGGTTAAAAATAAGTAAATGCTACTTATGAAAAAAGATTGGTAAACTCATAAAAAACGAATTTTAAATCAGATGATTTCAAAATAAATAATAACAATGAAACAAGTTAACCTGAAACAATAAGTTGTAATGAAAATAAAAGTTGGGAACAATAACTTAAGGATAAAGATTTTATAATGTTGATTGGTTGTTAAGGAGTTGGAAAAAGTAGTTTGTTTAATTAAATGAAACTATAAGAAATCTAACAACCTAATAATTTAAGTTGTACGATATTATATGATGATTTGACATAAACAGATTCAAGATAATAAGATTTGAGATCTGAATAATTTATTGAAGGTATGCTAGAGAGTAAATATGTTATTGTTGATACTCCATCGTTATAACTTTAAGATGATATAGATGTTAGAGAATAAGTTATAAAAAAATATTAAATTTATTTTCACTAGAGAGAGCACATTTCTCATTTTGGAATCGTCGTGAAATTTGAAAGAACTGATTTAATGAAATCAAAAGTGATTTAAGTATTAAAGTTTATGAGAAAATTCTAAGATTTAATTTCAATAATTGTAGTAAACATGGAATTAAGCGAGAATGAGGAGGAAGATAAAAAAAATCTTGAAAAATGTTTTAAATAAATGGAAATATAAGCAATAATATTTATTAATAAAAATAAAGGTCACTAAGATATTCTTGAGTAAATAAAGAAAATTCAATTAAAAAAAACTTATATTGATTTAAAAGATACAATTTTTGAGGAAATTAGTATAGTGGATATGGAGAAAATTAATTCTAATTTAAAAGCTTTATTTAATGAATAGAATATAAGAAATTGAAATTTAAAACTTTTTATATTATTTTAATATCTAGTAAAAATTATTAGCATTATATATTTTAAAAACATCATAATTGGGCCATTTTGATTTAAATTTATTTAATATTTTCATCTATTTACAATTGAATGTTCCATTTATTTTCAAATATATATATAACCCATTAAATCAAATTGAATGGTTATAAATTTAGCTATAAAAAAAATATTAAACTAACATTATTTATTAATATTAACATAAGAGATTAAGATGAAATAATGTTTATGATAAAGTATTTCATATTTTTATTTTTAATATTGAAATCATAATTTGTAATAAAAATTTGATTCCTATTCAAAATTATTGTTTAGATATAAAAATAAAAAAAATCTTGATTTTTTTTCATATATATTTAATTTTAATCTACATTTAGGTTACTTAACTCTAAATATTGCAATTAATGTATGGAATGAGTTAATCACTTTTAAATTTAATATTTATAGTTGATAGGTTTTTGGTAATCGAAAATTATAATTTTTAAGAATAATTAAAATGTTATCTGAAATTATCAACTAGAAATAGTAATACTTAAAATCTGATACTATAACTTTGAGTGATTTAGGAATAGAAACAATAGGGTATTCCAATAAGTTTAAAAACATGTATGTGATTGGCTTATTATAAATAGAACAAAGTTACATCTTACAGGTAACAAGATAGTGAAATTAGATGGATTAGAATAATTTACAAATTTACAATACTTAAATTTGTCCAACAATCAGATTGAAAGTATTAAGGAATTCTAACATGTACCTTAATCATTATAATGTTTATTTGTGGGAGGGAATCCTTTTACAGCAAACTTGAATTATGGTTATTCTTTAATGTGCATTCTAATGAATTTATAACAGCTGGATAACGATAAAATAAATAGATAATTAACATAAGAATATTAAATAAAGATGCAGAAATATGGTTTTCTTATAATAGCATATTTTATTCATTTTAACAATAAATAATTAACTCCTATATTTAACAATAGATCAATAAATTACATATAGAAATTATTAATGATAATTGATCTATTAGTAAATGAAAATAATGATGAGATTCAAAGTTTAAGTGAATAATTATAGTAACCTTAATTTAAGAAATCTGTTGGTGATGTGATTTTAAAACATATATGTAAATTTGAAAGAGATTAATTTAAAAGTAATAATATTAATGCATTTTTTGCTAATTAAGCCATGTAATCATAATATACAGATCTTTAAACATTTGCAGATAATCAAGAATATTATTAATAATAAGTTCTCTAAGCATTTATATCATATGAAGATTAACAATCATTTCCTACTTTTTCTTTAAATTAGACATATAATCTTGGAATACTTGATTTTATATATTAAAGTACTTTGACTTAAAATACAACATTTAGACCTTAAGAAGATAGAATAAAAAAATATGTAGAAATTCCTTAATAACATTTTTCCTTGATTGATAAAAGTAATCAAAGCATTTAGAAAAGTATTCTTAAACCATCTAGTTATTCAGTGTCTACTTAATCAAAGTTTGATGAATGCACATAAGAATATTTGAATAATTATAAAAAATAATATCCATTTTTGAAGGGATTAGAAAAATTAAGAATAACTTTAAAAAAATATTATCTATAAGAATTCAAAATAAAATTAAAGAAGAAAATAAATAGAATGCATTAATAATGTATAGCTGGTACATTTAAATTGGATTATTTTAAGAAATTGTATTAAAGATACTTACTAAAAGTAGCTTTGTAATAAATAAAAGCAAAATCAAAATTATCAAATATGATTAATATTTTGTAAATATAGAAAAATCATTAAAAATTGTTATCAATAAAACATATAAAGGGAATAGTATATGTATAAAAGAATATGGCAAAGTTGTAAAGATAGAAATATTTAAAAAGAGGAGTATTAAGATATTTAAATCCTAGGAAAAGATATGAAAAGATAGCTTAAAAATTGTAATTGAAATTGATAACTTTAAAAATAAATGGAATTTTGAGAGAAGCATTCAAATAGATAAAAATAACAGCTTTAGCATTTAAAGTGGAGATAAGAAAAGATTTAGCTTTCTATGTTACATTGAAGAAACAAAAGAAACAATAATCACGTGCATTAGAGAATTTCAGAAAACTAAGAGACTAAGGAAATATTTAATATTGATAAAATAATTAAATAATGTATTCAATTACAGCTCGTTTTAATTAGATCGTGTTCTTCACCTCTTGGACATTAGGTATATTAGACATACTAAAAAAAGTCATCTTATCATTGCTTAATTAAGGCACGGCATATTTTTTTAAGACTGGAAAACCAACCGTAGATCTAAAGATATTAAGTGCAGATAAATTGTATTGCAAATAAAATGATTATTTAATTTTAGTCATCATTACAAGGCTACTTATTATAATGGCGGTGTAACTGATTGGGATTAAGTGACATTTAAATTCTCTTTGGAAGCAGGTTTTTCATACACGTAATATAATTAGATTTCGAACCTGTATACAATTGGAATCTGAAGTAATTATTTTTGTATGTGAATGTTCATCACAGCCATTAAGAGAAAGGAGTAATGTGTTTTCCCTTATAATTTAGTTTGAATCAGATTGTGTGATATATGATAAAATCATTTCTAGACCAGATGATCCTAGCACTTGGAAGAATTCCTCTAAAGTAATGGTTATATGTAATAATTAGCTCGTTTTGAAAAATTAAAGAGCTGAATATCCACTCAAAGATATTCATAAATAATTGCGTAATGCTACAGTGAGTTTTGAAGTTTGGATAGAGGTTATGCCATATGTTGGTTATATAAGAAGAGAGAAACTTGGCGATTTCTAATATAAAATGCCTTAATAGTATAATTGAGATGTGTAATTTATATTTTTAACAATCACATTTTTTTGAATGTCTTGTATTGATTAAAGCTTTGCACAATTTCAACAAACAGCATAGTTCTTTAATCCAGATATTGGGAACAATGGAACTTTGAGAATGCCATAAAAAATAAAAAAAAGAGAAATCTCGATGCCTTCTTATTATTTTGATGACTTTAAGGGATTCTTAAAGCAACCAATTAAAATTACCTCTAATATTAATTAAAGACGTAACACACACACAACTACAACACAGGATACTAGTCAAATGACTCAATCTATTAAGTAACCAAATAAAAGCTTGAAATAATTGACATAATCTAATACTCCTTAAGACTATTCAAAAATAATCAATATTATTAGTTAATTCAATAATACTAATAAATTAAAGCATGCTTAGAGTGCTAATTCTATGTAATACAAACTAATCTTTCCTTTAAAAGAAAAATCAATCAATATCACTAGAGATAGCAGAACTAATTCAAGATGTAGTGTAGTATCTGCTTAAGGTGAAAGAAAAAGAAGTATAAAAGTAAATGATCCATATGGACTAATTAATAATAAAATCATGAGTAAAACAAACTCGAAATAATTCTTAAAATAAAAAGCTTAAGATAAATTAGTAGATAAATTATTCTCATAAAGATCAGATAGCGTTTAATGATTATTTATCTATAGATGCATAACATCAGTCTTTTTTATATCATTTAAATATATATTTTAAATGTTTAACAAATTCTTTTTATGATTCTTAATTTCCAAATAAAAACACTTAATTTAATTCAAAAAATTAAGGAAGGATAACTAAAAATGTCTCAAATAATTAATTATCAATTTCAAATATCATATTCTTATATCAATTTCTATTCCTAATGAATAATTAAAACTCTTAATTATTATTTTAATTATCTAAATTGTATATTCTTATTTTTTTATAGTAACTGATATTAGTAAATTGAAATTATCATTATATATTTAATAGAATATTAAATATATATAAAGACCAATGTATGATTACAAGTTGGTAATAAAAAATATTAAGATTAATAATTTGTTTAGTTTAAAAAAAAGAATTGATTTTTGTTTATGATTAGATAATTGGTAAAAGAGATTGAGTATGGAAGTAGATGAAGAATGATAATTATAAATATTTTAAATATTTCATTCACATAGGAGATAAACAAGTTTAATTTAAAACTAATCTTTACATCTAACTATGCTAATTGGGAAGGAAAGTTGAATAAATTTCTTTTGCTCTGAAATGGCATTTACCCGCTTTTTCAACATCTCCTTGAGCTTGATAGATTACGGCTATATTATTAAGAATTTACGCTCTTTAAACACAATTTTATCTAATTTAATTATTTATATTTACTGAAAGCATTATAAGGCCTTTAAAAAATAGTTGAGTGATTATTATACATCTGGAACTAGTCCATATGTTAATCCTAATAAATTGAAGACTTCAACAAATTTAATATGTTTATGATCCTTATATATTTTATATTTTATGTTAACTGCCTTCATTAGAAATTCAATAGCTTCGTCTGAATTCTTAGAAATATAATTGCATTCTCCTAAAACAACATAGGCTTCAGCTATTTATTCATCATCATCAGGAAGAAATTCTTTTAGAATAGCTATGGAACCAAAAATTAATTTTTTAGAGAGATCGAAATTTTCTAAGTAAAATATATAATTACTAGTCCAAGCATGAAGTTTTGCCATCAATATTAAAATATATGCTATATCAGATTTCCATTATAATTTTTCATAATGTTATAGAGCTTCAAGATAAACTGATTAAGAATTTTAATATGATTAATTAAGAAAGTGCAATTTTGCTAATTCAATTAGGATTTTGCCAACTAAATTTGGTTCTAAGATCTTAAACTATTTTTAAATTGATTTCAATTGTTTGATAGCATTTTTAAAATCACCAACTTATTTATAAAACTTAGTCAATAAACACATAGTTCTAACCATCTAAATTGCCTAACTGAAGAGACGGTTGCAATTATTTGCACTTTCTTTCATTGACTGTTAGAGCTAAGAGTTTATTGACTTTAAAATTTTGATATAGTTTTAATAATCACCTTAATGACTATTCGTTTCAATGTCATCTAATTATTGAGAAATAGTTTTTGTCTTTTGGGGTACTTCTTTGTGTGGACTAGAATGATGGCTTAATTAAGGAGATAATTAATCATTTAGAACTATTGGTTTGATAATTTCACTTCTCACTTTTGGAGGTGATATACCTTATGCTTTTAACAGGTTTGGTATATATTATTAATCTCTTTATGATGCAACAACTATTTCATCTAAATCTCTATGCTATTCATTTTATTAAATCATTGGTTATTTGACAACAGAATTACTCATGGATGATAATCTAGAACTTTATTTAGAATTATTCTCTAACTAATTTGACTAACTTTCTTACTTGATTACAAGTATTGGCTCTAGTTTTCACTTCAACAACATATCCTTTCATTACATCCTCTCTTATTCTCTACAATAATCCATTAAGTTAATCATCTCTCCTGAGTGTTTCTTAATCAATTCTTTCATAAGCTGATGACATTAAAAAATAATAATTAATTATACTAATATATGATTTAATAAGTTTAAATATACAAATATAATAAAACTAAATTCACAAAATTAAGATTTAATCAAATCCATAAATATTTATAAAATTTACAATAGAAAATTTTTTATCTATATATTAATCTTCTTTCTTATATAATTCTATGTTTTCCAAGTAATTTTTATATAATATAACATAATCCACTTTTATATTACAATATGTATACTTCAGCATTTAATAATGTCAGTATTAAAATTGAGAAGATAATGCTTACTCAATTAATACCTATTTTATATTTACAAGTTCTCACTGTATTTTTGTAAGATGATTCATTATGTTTAATAATTTTTGATTCGTTTTCAAAATAAAAGAAATTTACTAAAATTACTAGATCTTTCAAATCAATTTTGATTTCTTAAATATGGTATTTCCATTAAGATTTAAGTTTAATCGCAGAATGGTTTTTTAATTTGAAAATAATTATAAGTGTTATTATTAATCATAATCAAACTCATGATTCTTTGTTTTTTTAATAAAATGAAAATCTTGATTTTCTTATAAATTCATGTGACCTGCTTTTAATCATTATCAACATTTTATTTTAGTTTTAGGTAATAATAAATAATTTAGAAAAATGATTGAATTCTAATAAGAAGTTAATTACATATTGACATTTATAATTAATTAATATTTTAAGAATAAATACTTATAATACTATTAATTCTGTAAAATTAATTATATATATATATATCAAAATCTTTATATTCTATATTTGTTTGAAAATCTTATCTAAATAGAAATGTAGATACTATTTTTCTAGATATAAATCCTTAATACTTTTTATTTTCATCTACTTTAATATCTATAATATTTTAATATTAAACTAAATTAATTTAGCTCATGGATTCAGTATCAGCTGGTTACACAATTTATGTTTATATTAGGTATTGCAAAACTTGATATTTTTGGATAACTTGTATTCCTAAGAATCAATAGATAAGCTAATTATAAAACTATCTTTGGAGGATGTGCTTCTATTGCTGTTATGAGTATAATGAGTCTCATATTCATAACTAATTTTATTAGTTTCCTTCAAAAAGAATAATTGAAAGTTGTTTCTATTTCAGAGTATGAGGATGTTATTGATAATATCTCATTTAAAGACTCTCACTTTCTTTTCGCAATTAAAATCGAATAGCTTAGTTTTATTTAAAGACCATATTTTAATATCACTATGCAATAAAAGTAATGCTTAATGCCCATCTAAGACTCTACTTTAGAAATACATAAGGAGATGTAAAGAAAGAAACTCTGGATATTGAATTAGTTCCGTGTACAATAGATCGTTTCACACAAATATTTGCAGATTACTAAATCAATTTTACTTAGTAATTTTAGTAACTTCATCTATCTGATTTTTTATGTCCAAGGTAATTAGTTAAATAATATTTGGATAGTCTCCAAACAGATGTATTGATAGGAGGAACATATTCAAGTATAAATAAATATCCTAATTTAATAGGCAGTTAATTTGATTTTATTGAATTATCTATTACAAAATGCTTAAATAATTCACAAAATTAATGGAAACCTATATGTGATGATTCTGTCGATACTAGTTTTAAAGTAAGATTATATACAGTCAATTAAGTATCTATTAAATTCAAATTAAGAATATTAACCCTTATAAACCGAAAGATTCATATGTACAACCATTTTTGGATGATTCTTTATCTTTTTCATTTAATTTAAATTAAACTAAATTTGCTAATATTTATTTTACTAAGTACCAGTTTCAAAATGATGAAAGTCTTTTACCAATTAGGTACATAAAATTACATAATAATGTTTTAAGTTTGATAGAAGATAGAACCTTTTTTGTTTTAGATTCTTCTGATGTTCAATAAGATACATCCGAAATAACAGAAGATTCTTTTGCTAAATTATAATTAAAAAAAAAACCATTTAAAACGAAATTTTTGAGACAATATTAAAAATTAGATGAACTACTTTCTAATATAGGAGGAATATTATAAATAGTTACATTTTTTATTGGTTTATTGGTGACAATTTACAATAGAGTTAAATGTATATGAAATTGATAATATAAAAGATATGGTCGAATTGTCTAATAAGATATATGATTTTAGTATTGATGATTCAGAATAAAAAAAGATTTATTATGATAATCTATAAATTCTAACAGATTAATAAAAGAATGAAAGACTATTAATTGATTCGAAGGAATAAACTTCAAATTAAAGAATAATGACTGAGCATGATTAATTAGATAATTGTATGGATTCATTTCGAGAGGAATAGAAAAATATTTAAAAAGAAAGATTAGCATTAAGAATAAATTTTACAAGTGGTTTAGATTACTTTTCAAATTAATTGTAAAAGATGTTTGAGAAGAAGAAACCTATTTAACTAGATCTATAAATTTTTGTAAATTATATATCATGCAACTTATTATTCAAAAATATTCCAAAAGTAAAATTAATGAATAAAGCTTAGTAAATATATATATATAATTAATAAATTAGTGAATAAATCATTTCTTAATCAGATATCTATTCAATTTTGTCTAGATTAAATGAAATTGATAAATTAAAAGAAGTATTATTAACTCCAAAATAATTGGTGATGTTTAATTTCACTCCTAAGAAATTGATTACATTGGAAGATGAAGATTTAAAAATTGATAGAAACATGGTAGAATCTTAGCATAAAACTTAAAAAGATAAATAAGGTGAATTTTTAATATATGCTAAAATGATGATGAAACTGAAAAAGTAAACTAAAAAAGAAAAATCTATAACATAAATTAGATAGAAAAAAAGATCTAGTTTTCTACCTTAAACATTAAATAATTATGTTTACTAATAAATATATAACGTAAGAATATGCATTAAAAAATAGGCATATGATGAGATTTTCAAGAATAAAAGTTAATCAGAGTCTATGAATTCATAATTGATATAAATGTTGGGTCCAGAAATGGAATTAATATATTAAGTTTGCAAAATATTAGATCAAAATAGTAGACCAATATAAAGAATTCATAAAAAACTAATATCATCAGAGAATCAATAGAAAGTATTAATTACACAAGATAAGGAAAGTAAGTAGGATTATAATTGTTGAGTAAAAGTCGATTTGATTAAAAAAGAAATTGATAGATAACTAATTATTCTGTATACTTAATTAAAACAAATATTTTCTTTAGTTAATAATTTAAATTTTTTTAAATAGAAAAGGTTAAATTGTAGTTATTTTGAGTAGTTTAAAGAAAATAAGTAGATTCATCAATTTTGTATTAATTATTCACAGAAGATGAACTATTTATATATTCTTTTTATTGTAATTATTGAAAAGGATGAGTTATCAAAAATTGATTAAAATATATATAGTTTAATCATTCTCTTCTATGAATAGAGAATCCATTTGATGGATCAACTAAGATTTCGTTTCCTTCATCATATTAAGCGCCCTCGAATTAATTAAGAGTTTATTCATATCTTTAATCTGGATTGATTTCTAAGATGTTAATAAAATATGATACCTTCTTCAACATTCATATCTGGATAAAAGCTTTATGGTAATTCATGAAAACATATTCCTGGGGCAGGCTCAATAGATTTAAGATATCCATATATCTTTTCTACAGTTCTTTGAAGTTCTTCTTTTTTGTTTTTGTTTTCTACATTTTATTTAATTGGGAAATGTAATTTATAATCAGGTGCATAATACTCATAATAGATTTCAGATGTAGGAATGGGAGCATCAATTTTTTTATTTAAACATAATCCAGTTTCATAAGCCCAGCATCTGGCAACATTTTAAATTGTATATCCTCCACCTCCTAATACTAAGATGGGAACATTATATTTAATCATGAATTCAACACAAGCACCATGTCCTTTAGTTGATAAATTATAACCTCCCAATCTATCATGACATAAGGAATCTGCTCCACATTATAGAACAACTGCCTCTGGTCTGTAAATGTCCATAACTTAGGTGATGATTTTCTAAAAGATTTCTGTAAAAGTTTCATCATTCATTCCAATTTTTAGTGGAATATTAAGTGCATGATATCGACCCAATCCTTCACCATAACTATCAATATCTCCAGAACCTGGAAAGAAGTCATCTCCATATTAATGAAATGAACATGTCATCACTCTATTTGTTAAAAGAAATGCTTCTTCAACTCCATCTCCATGATGAACATCAATATCAACATATAATACTCTCTAATGCACTCTTAACAATTCCAGTATGGCTATAACAATGTCATTTACATAACAAAACCCACTTGCTTCTCTTTTCTTTGCATGATGCAGACCTCCTGAGTAATTTATGGCTATTTCAGCATCTTATGAAATTAACACATGAGCTGCATCTATTGATCCTCCTGCTGATAATTGACAAAAATCATAAAGTCCTGGAAAACTAGGGTTGTCTGTTGAGTCTCCTACTCTGAAACTATTTGGTTAAGGATAATTATTATTTGTTTCTATTGGTTCGTGACTATGTGGTAAATTATAATCCAACAAATCAAATTCATTGTAGATATGACTTGTGAAATGTGTTATATTTGGTTATTGGTTATAGTGTTAATACTCATTCACAATTTGACTTCTTACGCTTGTAAATTGACTCAAATATTATAAATATTCTGGTTCATGAAATTTCTCCATCTCTTTTAATGAAGCCTGACGATTCATATATACATCCAAATTTCTATACAATCTAACACATATTTAATAATTAAATACCCATAATTCACAATTAAATTATGAGCCATTGCAATTCTTTTTGGTTTCATTGGATGTTCCTTACCATAATGGTATCTTCCTATTTATGGATGATAAAAATAGGCAACTCTTTTATTAGTCTCATTTTGCATTACTATAAAATAAATTATTTAGAGAATACATATATGTATATATATATATTATTCATAGTAGGTACTTATTAACAAGATATTCTAATTTCTGAATGTCAGTTGGCTTAGATATACGCTCTTTCATACCACACTGACTAGCAATCAGGACATCTTCATCTCCTGAATATGCTGAATACATAGTGATTACACAACTCTAATTTAAATTTCGCTCCTTCAATAATTAAGTTATCTAAATGATATTATATACTTACTTCTTAAGAAGCTTAAAATCCATTCTTTCCAGGCATTTCTATATCCATAAATATTAATCTATAAGTATTACAACACTATTATAACAATCTTGCTTTTACCAATTCTATTGCTGAATTACCATTGTAAGCACTATCAGTTTTCAATTTGAATTTCTTAAGTAAAACTTATAATGCAAAATGATTGCAACCTATATCATCAACTATTAATATTTTGCTACAATCACATTCTGATATTTAAGTAAACTAATGCTTATCAACCTCAAAATCATTTGATTAATTTTATATTTAATTTGATATTCTAAAAGTCACTTTCGTATATTGTCCATAGACAGAATCTATTTCAAAAAGTTAATCTTTATTAAGGTATTTTGCCAGCTATTATGAAATTCTTAAACCTAAACCCAATTTATTTGAATCATATTATAATGAATCCTAAAAGATTAATTCTGCTTATTCCTCTATTTTTTATATGATCTCTCCTGAAATTCCTTATCCATCATCCTCTATTGTTAATTTATAAGATAAAGGGGTTGTTTCAGTTGATACCTTAATAGTCCCTCCTTAATTAGTAAATTTAACTGAATTATCTAATAAATTTATAAAAATTCTCGTTAATCTTTCCTTATCAGTATAAACTATAATATGATTTACATTTTCTATTATCAATTTGATATTCTTTTCAACACACTCAAAATTAAATAATTCAAATAACTATTAATAAACTTCTTATAATTTGAAACACGACTTATTTAAAATTAATGATGAACATTAAATTTAAGCATAATCTAAGATATCATTCAATTAAAATTGTAATCGTTTTGCTGATACAATAGCTGGATCCAAATGAGATTCAATCAAACTCTATGATAATTAATCCTTTAAAGCATACAATTATGAAACTGTCCCATTAATTGGAGTTCTTAATTCATGACATAAAGAATTAAGTAATGCCTATTAAAATTTATACTTATGATTTAATAATTTATATTCTTCTCTTTTTGTAATATTTTCCAAAAAGAATAAATATACTACAGACTCCCATTACACAAACCCTTCCAACTAAAATATCTTAAGCTTCAAACTTTTATATTTTATTTTACCACTAGATGTATTCATATTATCCATTCTAATTATATACTAGAAATTGTCTCGAGACAACGATGTTAATTGACTTTAATGAATTTTTTTAAAATTCTAAAAAATTGATTTAAGATTTTTTCCAATATTCCCTTCACTATCTCCTTTATATTAAGAATTATTATTATTATATTATGAAAATACATCAGGAATATGTTCATCTATATATTTTTTTTATGGACTAATTGAAGGCTATTTTAAGAAAGTACGTTTACTGGGTGATTTTTAACCTTTTCTTACTTTCTTTGATGATCGAAATTCACAATAATCTCCGCTTTTATAATCATTTTGCAATACCTCTATATAGCTTAATCTAAAAATTAAATTATGTCATTAGAATTAGATAGACCTATTAATTAAGTTACTCTTTGATTAAAATCTAAAACTCTTAAAGAGGAATCAACAAACAATATACCAAAGGGTAAATTATTCATTATTGAGACGATTTCTGAATATTTTGTACTCGGATTCTTCTCGAGCTTTAATGGTTCCATATGATAAATAGAATCTGTTATAACCGTCGTTGGTTAATTATTCGGTTACTTTTTTATTATAATTCTTTAATTCATTGAATCTTTATTAATCCCAATATATTTATGTTCCTATTAAGGAGAATCTATTTCTCCATTAAGTGCTTTTAATATTATACTCTCATTTAAATCATACTTAATAAAGTCTCTTTTACTTTCACTTGATATAAATTAATCTTATTCAAATTAAGTTTATTTAAATTTGAACTCTTGTTAATTAAATGTTTAAGTAGATTAAGAACATTATACTTGATTCATGTGATTTATAATGTAATGATTGATAGGTTATAAAAATATGATGATTAAAATTGGATGTATTTCATAATTTTGTTATATAAAAATAGCCCTAATAGTTATGTAGAGCAATTAAAAATGTACTATAAGTCTGGTTGACAGGATTTGCGAATAAATCTTATATAATAGTAAAGCAGAGTATGCACAATAAGAGATATTAGCAAAGTTAATTTATTGCTGAAATGGAATTTCAGAATTAATCATACATAATCCTATGAGACCAACTTTAAAATATATGATTGAAAATTTCCAATAATCAAGTATCAGAAGTATTATTCCTATAGTAAGTGATATTACATTAAGACACAAGTTTATCAAATTACTATCTTTCCAAATAAATGCTATATCAATGAAGTCCTTAATTATTAATTAGAGTATCAATAATTTTATAAGTATTTCCATTTATTAATAAATATAATCATAATAAATATTTATCAAGTAATTGTTTAAGTTATTTTTACTCTATTGGCTTTGGTAATACTTCTTTTATACCGCATTTCTTTAATTTAGCATTATTTTCATTTCCATTATAAGCAGAACACATAACAATAGCATATTAATCATTCAAGTTTTCTTTCTTCATAATCTCTGTGATCTATGTAAATGTTAATAGATATAATTTATACATCTTTTGAAGCATCAAAACCATTTTTGACAGGCATTTCTATATCCATAAATATCAATTTATAAGTCTTACAACATGAAGAATTCAATTTTTCTTAAATTTTTTCAATAGCTAATTAACCATTATAAGCACTATCCATTTTTACTTTATGTTATGCTAGAAGTGCTTCCATTGCATTATGATTAAATCTTACATCATCCACATTTAATATTTGAATACAATTACAATTAACATTTGTTATATTACACCCTTAAAATGATGGAAGTTTTAATTAGCTAGCATATTTTTAATGACTTTCTATCTTAAAAGTTATTTTTGTATAAGAATTCTCAGTACTTTCAATTATCAATTTATTATTAACGCAAAGATATTTTGCAATTTATTAAGATATCTTCAATCCTAAACCTAATTTAGTTTATTAGAATAAAAATTAATCATAAAATTGCATATCATTATCATTTCTAATTTAATCTAAAATCTTTTAACTCATTCCAACTCCATTATCCTCAACACAAAAGGTTATGAGTGATTTTTAAATATTTACATTTACTATAATAGAACCACCTTGATTTGTAAATTTTATAGAGTTATCTATTAAATTAACCAAAATTCGAAGAATTCTTTCTTTATCACTACAAATTATATAATTAGCATTCGCATTTAATTTAAATTCTAATTATTTTTCTTCACATTCCTAGTCAAATAATTCTCTTAAAATATCAAAAATTTCACTTAAATCAAATTGGGATATATTTAAATCAAAATTTTTACTATCAATTTAAGCATAATCTAAAATATCATTCAATTATAACATAAGTTTTTTGGCTGAAATTATTGCAGGTTATAAATTTTTATCCCTTATTCTAGGTTCAATCAATGTAGATAATGCATTTAATTATGATAATGTACTATTCATTGGAGTTCTAAGCTCATGACACAATGAATTCAAAAGTACTTGTTAAAATTTATATCTATTATTTAATTAAAGAAATTCCTCTTTATTTGTAATATTCTCAATAAAAAATAGATAATGTAGTTTACTATTTATTTCAATCTCATAAACTTTAATTCTCAACTTACATTTCTTTTAACCATCATCTTAAATAATCTTTATTATTTGTATATTTTATCCGACTGATTAAATAGAATTTTCTGGATTATTCGTAAGAGAAGAGGATTTTTAGGCAAATTTCATAAAAAGCGAATTCAAATTTCTAAATCTTGTCTTTGTTGTCATCACTTCATCTCTTATCTAATTATTTTGATTTGGACAATAAAGATTGTTATTATTTATATTTGTATTAGTACCACCATCTTGATTTACTGAGCTTTATTCATTCAAACTTTTTGACAGTAATGATTATTATCGACCCTTTAGAAATCTTCTACTCTAACGGTTGCTCTAATTTGAACCTACTTACTTTATCGATTTACTTTCCCATGACTCAAAACTTATTTTATTATTGATTATACCTTTCTAATAATGAATCCAAATTAAGTATGATGGTTCTTCCATCATTATCTGACACTTTTAAATACTATAAAAATTTTTCATTATTTATCACCATTTCAAATAGATTATTCATAAGTCCTATTCCAAAAGGTAACAAATTCCAAATTTAAGGGATGTCTAAAATAGATGTTGATTTCTAAGAATCTAAATCTTTTGCTGAATTTATATTCATTCTACTCTCTTTGTAATATGAAAATGGATTCTTTAATACCTTTTAATTCAACTCCCTTATATTGTTTTGAATGTTTTAACTTTTCAAAACGCTGCTACATAATTCGTCCTACTCAGATTAATCTTTCACCATTTATGGAATTTACTCCCCATTATATTTTGTTAAATCTAAAGCTTATTTCTTAAATTCCATCTATTCATCATCTTTCTTGTGTAACATCCAATGATTCAAAGGTTGCCATAAACAGAAAGTCAATATCTCTGTTATGTAAAGCTATTCTTTATATTGTAAGAAGGTTCTAATAAAAAAATAAAACAATATAGTGTGCTTCACAATTTTATGCCATTTTAATACATCTTCAAATTGTGTTATCAAAATTACTATATAAGTCCCTAATTACAAAGTATTTATTTAAGGAATATCCTTACATATAAATTCAATATTAAGCAAACATAAAATTGAAGCTCCTATAATACTTACATGAATATTTTGTTTTTTAAGTATCTCCAATACAAATAATAAAATTGATATTACTAAAGAAATCGAGTTTATGATTATGTAATACTCTGAATTCTCTTCATTTATAATTATATCCACGAGATAGAAAGTGTTTTTTATTGAAAATTGCACATATAGGTAACTTGTATAAATTAGCATTTAAAATAAATATATCGCAATCTCTATAACTTGTTTAGTAAGATTTTGTATCATAACCATTAAAATATTCGACTTTTTTGTATGATAAATAACATCATAGATTAAAAATGATTAATAGATTATTAAATAGAATCTTTAACTAAATTACTATGATATTTAAGCAAGAATAGAATGTTAAATAATGTTGAAATAATTAAAACTAATCAAAATTCAGATAACTAAGACGGATTTATCTCGGAATTTTCTTATTAGATAAAGTACGATGGATTAAATTGATTAAGAATAATATAGAATCTAAAATAAAAATGAATATTGGTTGGATTGGGACAGGAGTTATGGGTGTTTCCATGTGCAAGCATATTTTAAAAGCAGGTCACAAATTGCGAATTTATAACAGAACTGTTGCAAAGGCATAACCATTAATAGAGGTAGGAGCAGAATTTGTTGAACCTAGAGAATTGGCAGAAAAATCAGATGCTGTGTTTTTAATGTTAGGATATCCAAAAGATGTTGAATAGGTTGTTTTGGGAGATTAAGGAATATTAAATTATATGAAGAAGGGAACATTATTAATCGACCATACTACATCGTCACCTGAATTGGCAGAAAGGATTTTCAAAGAGGCAAATGAGAGAGGAATTGATTCTATTGATGCTCCAGTAAGTGGAGGAGACATTGGAGCTCGTGAAGGAAGATTAGTGGTGATGTGTGGAGGTTAATAGAAAGCATTAGATCGAATAAATGAGGTATTAAAAGTATATAGTGCAAATATCTAATTGATGGGAAATGCTGGCTTAGGATAGCATACAAAGATGGTAAATCAAATAGTTTTGGCTGGAAATATGATAGGAACAGTGGAAGGTCTATTATATGGACATAAATGTGGATTGAATTTAGAGCAGTTGATAAATACAATAAAAAGTGGTGCAGCAAATTCAACAGCTTGGAGTGTTTTAGGATTGAGAATGGTGAAGGGAGATTTTGAGCCTGGATTTTATGTTGAGCATTTTATTAAAGATTTAAATATAGCAATAACGGAAGCCAATAGAATGAACTTGAGTTTACCAGGGTTGGCTTTAGTAAAGTAATTGTATCATGCATTGGTTGCTTAAGGAGGAGGAAGAAATGGAACCTAAGCCTTGTTATTGGCATTGGAGACATTGAATAATCATAAAATTAGATGATTGATTAATTTAATATAAAATATGAATTCTGTTATGCCAAAACTCTATACATTTAAAGACCCTAATTTCAATCCTCTGTAGAATTATGTGATGGATAAAACTTTAGGGTAAGGAACCTTTGGAAAAGTGAAGTTAGGAATTCACAAATGCACAAATGAGAAAGTATGAACTCACTTCAATTTACAAAGGTAGCTATCAAGATTCTGGAGAAAGAAAAAATAGAGAATGAGGCTGATTATATAAGAATTCAACGAGAAATTCACATTCTCCGTAAAATACGTCATCCAAACATCATTTAATTGTATGAGGTATAAGAATGAGTTATTAGAGATAATCGAAAGTGAAATTAAATTATATCTCATAACTGAATATACACCAGGAGGTGAGTTATTTGAACATATCGTTTCGAAATCTCGACTTGAAGAGCGTGAGGCTGGTCGTATATTCTTTTAACTTCTCAATGCAATTGAATACATACATCAATTAGGCATAGTACATAGAGATCTTAAACCTGAAAACATTCTTCTTGATTCAAACAAACAAGTCAAAGTTGTGGATTTTGGATTATCAAATCTATATCAAGCAAACCAAAAATTGCATACTCCATGTGGCAGTCCTTGTTATGCTGCACCTGAGATGGTCAGTGGTTTACCTTATGAAGGTTTGAAAACTGATATATGGTCATGTGGTATAATATTGTATGCAATGATTTGTGGGTTAAATATAATTCTTATTTTAGTTGTGTACCATTCGAAGATTAAAATACTAAGTAACTTTATGAAAAAATCAAACACTCTGATTATAAACTACCAAAATGTGTTTCTCCTTAAGCTGCTGATCTCCTTAAAAAAATTCTCCAAAAAGATCCTTCCAAAAGAATATCTATTCCAGAAATCAGGTAACATGATTTCATACGATTTGCTGGCAAAATGACAATTCCAGAAGGAGTGAACACTAAGTATTATTCAAAGAATATATAGATTGGAAAATTTTAAAATAGATGTCGATTACAATATTCTTCAATAATTATTGCAATTTAACATCTCTGAGGAAGAAGCCGTCGTAATGATAAAAAATAATAAACACAATTGCATCACTACTTGTTACTATCTACTAAAACTCAAAAATTAAAAAGACAAATAGATCAAATCAGATGTTTCCTCTAAACCAATTTCTATTGAAAAATAGAATTTATTTAACAAAACTCAATAAATTGAATAATAAAAATCCTCTCCATTAGTCAAATAAAAGCTTTATTCATAATAACAACCTATCTAGCTTTATAGTTAAGATGTTCAATAATAAATATTATTGCATCTACTATAAAATCAATAACCTCAACAATAATAATAATTATAATAATAATAATAATAATAATAATAATAATAACAATAGCAATAACAATAATAATAATAATAATAATAAAATTAATAAATATAATCTAAAGAAGTTAAATAACCATAAGTATCAAAAGTTGCTGAAACTGGAGGTTCGTCTTCCATGGAAATGTTTTTAAATAAAGCCTTCTCTGATAGAAATTAAAATAAAACTTAAACGTAATAATATATTGATTAATTTATTATAGAAAAGGTAAAACAAAATCCTAAGATCCAGTTCCTCATAGAGAAACATCTGCTCCTAAGAAAACAAGCTTACTCTCCAAAAATCAAAAATCAATCTCTTAAAAACCTTCTAGTTAATCTAAAGGTTAATTAGCTTAATTACTTGCTGTCAAACAATCCAAATATTTAGGCAATACGTATTAATTTGTTATTATTCTAAGAGATTCAACCACTTATGTCAGACATAAAAGTAACGTAAAATTCAAGTAAGGAACTACTGAAAGGTCAGATCGCCATAGTAGTAATAGTTAGAGATCTGAAATTACTTATTTAAAAAGAAGTGTTGAAAATAGAAGTAGCTAACATATTAAAAATGATCGTAAAACTAGAATGATTAGTACTTATGCATACAATGATACGTAAAAACCTATATAAACCTAACCAAACGAAAGGATAAATGTAATAATAAAATATATTTTGTAGACTGATCTTAGTAAAGAACAATCAAATGTGCTTTAATCCTAATAATAGAGATTAACTTAGATGGATAATTTAGCTCTAGGGATTCAAATCTATAAACACAATATTCAAAACAGATTCCTAATTAAATAATAGTAAAAAAGAAAAAGTAAATAATAATAATAATGAAATTACCAAATTTAAAACTAATTTTACTTTTTCAGCTATTGATTTATTTCAAATATATTCAAAGCTGAAAATAAGAATTTATTGTTATTATAATTATTTTAATATTTCTTTTTGGTTTTAAAAATATCATACTTTGATATGTGTTGCTACTGCATTGTCTAATTTTTCAAAGAATTCTTATGAATCATACAACAAATGCTCTTCATTTATTTCATATTCAAGATATGCACCCTAATTAATTCAATTGAATTAATACTCTTTATTAATAATAATTGGCAACTTCTGCATTTATTTAATCAGCAGGAGCAGAACTTTATTCCAATGCACATTTACTTGGTGTTTAACACTAAATGATATTTATTTATATTTACATTATTTTGGTATCCTGGATGAGTTGGAGTGACAAAAGGTAAACTTGTATTGAATACTTTTCCGCAGGATTAGCATGATAAATATGAAGCAGCTATTTTCTATGCTAATGATTCAGATAATTTAAATCTGATTGCCAAATTTACACCGTCCAATAAACGATCAAGTCTATAGATTATTTATTCAAATCATTACTTCTCAGCTTCAACAGCGTTATTTGGGAATCCAAATAATAATGCACCATTTGTTTAAGTTGATTACAATTGAACTTATTCAGCCAATCTAGCAACACTGTCCTAACAATCAATAAATTAATTACTTCTCCTGAAGTCTTCTAAGCATCTATAATAGAGTATTGAATAAATTGTCTAAAAGTATATTTAATTTCAATACTTCTCAACTAAATTTCTTACAAATGGATTTTATTGTAAAAATACAATCTTTGGATATTAAGGCATTTTAGCTGTATATTTAAATTAGTCATATATGACAGACTCTGTGAAGAATAAATGGAGTTATTGAGCTCTTTGAATTGCTAATCTTGTGTTGCCAAAAAATTATTGATTCATTATTATTATTAATAAAATTATATTATATTGTCTTATCTCTAAATATTCATAATTATTCAATTAATTTTCATAATATTGCTAGAATCATATTTAATTACCAATTCATCCTTCATCAATAAGACTTATTCTTAGATAACCACAATATATAAATAGAACTTTTATCTTATATGTTTAATCTATTTAAAACTATATTATTACTAAGTAAATATTCATAAAGAACTAGTAATACAAAAGCTAAACATATATGAAAATTAATCGAGTTTATTTTCGAAATATTTAGAAAAAATTCAAATTAAAAAATTAATTTAAATCTCTATTCTTAATTCATTATTGATATAGAATTCAATAAATAAACTAAATCAATTTCTAAACATTAATTCTGAATCTAATCATATAGCCATTGCTTTTGCACTGGATTTATAAAATTCTTAATGAAATAGTTAATAAAAAATTAGATTATTTATTAATATGTAATATTAATATGAAAAATTTTTCAATTCATATTAAGATTTAATTTAAAAACTTAAATAAAATATTTTTTCCCTAATTACGAAGCAAACTGAAGTAAATTGAATCTAACGAATTTATTTTATAATTTATTAAGAAAGAACGATAAATAATATTATTTATAAAAGTTATTCATAAATTGAAACTAATATATGTTTTTATTTTTTTTAAAGATCAATATTTATTTAAATCTAATAAAAATCTCTCAATTTATGAATTATTAGGTCAAGACTAATTTTTTAGATCGTTGTTTCCGCTCAAGATTAGGAAAATTTAAAATGAGAACCCAGATTTTAATTATTAATGGTTTAATTTTAGCAATAATCATTCCTTCAATCATAATAACCTAAACAATAAATTTATATTATGTTTAGGAAATATTGAGTAATTCTGAAAAAGAATGTATGCTCAGATAAATGTATAACCATTTAACTAATTCAGCTGTTCCTATTAACCGGTAACTAAATTCTTTATTTACAAGAAGTATTAATTTATTAATTATCTAAGCTTAAACTACTCTTACTAATCTGAATTAATTATATTGGCTGTAATTAAATAATAGTATATGGATTAATAAATCAAATATTCGACTTTGTGATGAGTATTCAAACATTAAACCACTTGAACAAACTTATTCTATTCCATGTTATTAATATTTTGCATTTGAAGAAAAAGATAAGGAACCGATAGAAGATTAAACAGAATAAATATTAAGAAATCACACTTAATTAATCAGCTCTGTTATTTTAAGTTTAATGAGACTTAATGATCCATTTATTCCTAACTAAATTTATTTTGTATCTTCAATAGACCTTTATGAATTTAATTATGTTTACCCTTAAACATTTAGATGGAAAAATTTTCATCCCAAATTGAGAATTTGGTATCAATAACATTTTTTAAATTTAAAAAAAGATAAAAGAAACAACACTCAATTAAGCGATGTGTATTAATATTTCGGAGATGAACCTCAATTTTCTATGACTATGACGTAATCAATGTTAAATTTAAATCGAGATGTTGAAGGTATTTTCGCCTCTGACATAATTTTTAAGAATGATATATTTCAAATTGAAAACATAAATATTATGATAGCCGATTAAAATGGGCAACTACTATTAACAAATTACAAAAATAAGTTAGTATCTAATTCCTCTTAACTCAGAAACTTTGCTGATTCAGAGATAACTGGATTTAATACTGAAGATTGGGATTCTCTCATTAATTATTATTAGAACAATATTACTTAATCTACTTGTCATTCAAATACATATAATATTTTATGTCGTTATAATACAGTTTATAATAGGGATGTTGTAATAACATTTCAAAAGCTTAAAAATATAAACTATTATTTGATACTCTTTTATGACCTATAAATTCAAAATGATATTGACAAATTAAAGGATGAATTAAATGAATTATTGAATAAAGAATTTAAATAGGTGGCTCTAATTGCAATTTCAATTACTTCATGTTTAATTTTTACCTCAATATTTTTGATATATCTAATTTTTAAACCAATTTATGAGGTAATAGATTAATCCTCTTTGTTTCTAAACAAAAAACCGTAATTAACTAAATCCCAATCTTTTCATTTTAAAAATTAAATATCGAATTAAATATTGAAAAAAGGAGTAGAGCCCTAAAATAATAGTAAAATATATGATTAAATTAGGGAATGCCTTAATATAATTTAAAAATCAATTTGATTAATTATTTGATAGAGTATTAACTTAGAAAATGACCATAAATCCATAATGCAAAATACTTTAACAATTTAAATACCCTTAAAAAAATATGATTTACTTATTGAAAATAAAAAATTTGATAGAAGAAGGGAAGATTGAAGATGATTACTATGGAGATTGTGATGAGAATTGTAATACAAAATCTTGCCTAAAAAGAAAATTAAGTTTTAAAATAGAATCAAATTGATTTTCCATTCTTTCGTATAAATAATGTAATATCTCAATAAATAATTTAATATAAATTTTATTCACATCAAACCTTTTATTGATTCGTAAGATCCAAATATTATTGCTAAAGCTGTAAAAATTGACATCACAAAATATTCTAATTTCAATTTTAGACTTGACTCTTAATTTTTAAAACAAATCCAATGGGCTAATAATGGAATTAAAAACTAAAATTAAATTACAAAGTTTGTTACTTGACAAAATGACCCAAAAAAACTTCCAATAAGATTGATAAATTATGATAAATCAGGTATTTTGTATGAGATTATATAAATTATTAACATTAACACTCCTCTGATAATCAAAGACATTTTATCCAATACAAATACACTCTCATTGTCATTTTCATCTTCAGATTAATCAAATTATTTATAAGTCAGCTAAAAGAAGTGCTCTTCAATAATTTACACAGCTGGAAATAATTAAAGTGCATATGTCATTAAAATACAAATACCATATGCAATCATAGTAATAGATCTTAGATAAAGGTTTTATATATTGAAAATGATAATTTAATTTATATTATCTTTATAACCCCAAATAGCAAATGTCGTAGTAAATATTGAAATAAAAAAGCATAAAAATAATGAGAGTTCTTGGTATCTTTAAAAAGGCTATTTATTGATCATATCATTTCTAATTGGTAAGATAGTCAGATTGCATTATAGTGTTAGACAAGCTATGCCTATAAATTAAAACGTATCTAAATAAATATCAAATATACTTGATAAGTTTATACTCGATCCATATGAAATTCCATCGCGATATATTAAAGTCAAGCAATCAAAAAATACTATAACAAATGCAAGTAAATTGACATAAAAACCTAATTTACTTACATGATGGAAGTATTTCATCCTTTTTATCAAAGACAAAGGAATTATCAAAATCAATGTTAATGAGAATATTGTTAATTTTGACATAGGAATGTTTACTTAATTCAGAACTACATCGGTTGATTGATATAAAAATATAAGATAGGCACAACAAACTCCAATTTACGATAAGATAATCATAATATTAGTAATCTATGGCCAAACCCATTTCAAAGTTAATTGAACCACATCTCCAAAAAGTAGTTTTCTATTTGAGTAATAATCAGCCACTTCAATTAAAAATGTATTAGATCATAAATGTAAATAAAAATACTTTATAGTGCAAAAGAGTACAGGAATTGTTATTAGAATGGAACCTAACCATCCCACTTTATTAGCTGCATAAGGATAAGTAATAGCTCCTATTCCAATTATTGATTTAATGAAATTGAAAAATGCTTATCTTTCATCTTAAACTTATTAAACTTATCCTTTTTATTCAATCGGCTCAATATCCACATCTCTATCACTAATATTCATTTATTATATTTTTTTATATTTATAATTTTATGTAAATATTGTTTTTTATTGAATTAATATTAGGTTATATATCTAAAGATCTTCAAAAGGTAATTTTAAATATTTTGTATTGATTTATGAAATTCTTAAAAAAACGAATTCTTATCATGTTTTATTGTTGTTTATAAATTTTATTAATGAAAAATAAATATTAGAAATACAGAAATAAATTATCGAATATCTTTTAATAAATAATTATATTTCTTAATAAATGGCAAGAAGAGGATAGTAACCACCACCACAATAAGCTCCACCTGCTTAAAAGAATCAAGCTGGAAAATTCAATCCAGCTGAATTTGTTAAACCAGGTTTGACAGAAGAAGAAGTTTTGGAAATTAAAGAGGCATTTGACTTATTTGATACAGATGGGTATTTATAATTAACAAAAATAGTACTTAATCAATCGATCCAAAGGAATTAAAGGCTGCTATGACTTCTTTAGGATTCGAAGCAAAAAATTAAACAATTTATCAAATGATTAGTGATTTAGATACAGATGGAAGCGGTTAAATTGATTTTGCAGAATTTTTGAAATTGATGACTGCCAGAATTAGTGAAAGAGATTCTAAAGCTGATATCTAAGTAAATTATACCTATAATTATTAAAGAAAGTTTTTAATTTGTTTGATTCAGAAAGAGCAGGAGTTATAACCTTAAAAGACCTTAGAAAGGTAGCTAAAGAATTAGGAGAAACAATGGATGATTCAGAATTATAAGAAATGATTGATAGAGCTGACTCAGATGGAGATGCATAAGTCACATTTGAAGATTTCTATAACATTATGACAAAAAAGACCTTTGCATGAATTCATTATCACATAAAACATAAAAATATATTCAATTTTAATTATTATTTCTAAAGTTCTAACAATTTTATTCATTCTCACTCAAATAAAACATAAAAATATTTTTAAATTAAGTTAAAGAACTGATATTTATAAAACTCAAATTTAATTATAAAGGTTCAACAATTTTACTTAATAAATTTTATTCTAAACACATAATTTCCTTCCTTAAAATAAACTTCACTCTCTATGATCTCATAAAATATTAACCTTAAGATTTATATTAAAAATATTAATAAAAATGAAGGAACATTTCATTTTTTCTAGCTTTAATTATTTAGTTTCAAAATTGTATTCAAAGCATAAAAATCAAATTATTTTAATTTAATAATGAAATATCTCTATAATTAAGTCATCAGTTTGATTATTTTTTTAATTATAAATGAATATTGCTAAATTTCTTAAGATTATTATAAACTATTGTAAAAATGAGATATCTTTAAGTACAATTATATTTACATAATGGATAATCATCATTGTAAAAAATGAGCTTAGAAACTATTGCTAGGAATGAATAAAATTAAGGTTTAATGTTCAAAATTCTAAAAAGTTAAAATTACTTTTGAAATTTGCAATATATCGTAAAATCCTTTATCTCGTAAAAATGTAAAAATGGAATATGAAAATAGAGGGATTCAACCTTGTACTAATGGACTTTTTATGGGCGCAAGATTTATAGGAAAATTGTGAACAATTTATAAATAAATATTTTATCTATAAATATTTATTTTTAATTATCCATTTCTCATGGTTAAAAATATTTATTCATTAGGGAATTACTTATCATTTTATCTGGTTCTTGGGCTGCAGCCCAATAGTTACTAATAGCAGGTATCAAAAGAATGGGATTCTCTATTTTATTACTATGTAAAGCATGTATAAACATGTCCTCTTCTACAAAGTTTTGAAAGAATTACTTAGATGCTTCATCAGTTTTACAAACATCTTATAAATCTTATATCCTTAATTTTGATTGTCTTGTTTTCTTTCTTTTCTCTATCAGAGTTTTAATACCTTGTGGTACATTAGTATTGGTGGTTTTTTTAACCAAAGTATTTCCTAATAATTTAGGGAAATTTTTAAAGGACATCTTTTATTAGTTTGGATTGACAATATCGGACATAGTTTGAGTTCTTGTGACTTGTGGTTCAGCTCTTTATTATGTTATTTAATTTGTTGTAAATAGAGGTTCCTAATTTTGCCAATAATGTTAATAGAAAACGTATTCCTAATTATTCTCTTGACAGAATTAGTTATTATCTTCATAATCAGACGATATTTGCATAGATTGAAATAAATATAAATAGCTTAAAGGATTGAAGTTAAGAAATCATCCCTAATTCTATTAAAAGTTGAATGATATTATTATTAACTTTGCATGTATTATTTTAAATATAATTTAATTTATTGAACGCACTTTGTGACTTATGAGTACCTACAAGCTCAAAAATTATAATTTTTTATTCAACCAAATCAAATCAATTAAACCTTTATCAATTTTTAAATTTATTATTTAAATTTTAAACAGTCATGTATAAATATTTGTTATAGAATTTCTAAATATTCTTCGATTAAAATCTTTTAATTTTCTTAAAAAATTTTATTTCAATTGATTATTATAAAATCTATTAATTGAAACAACTTAATTGCCTAAACAAGATATCCTATTTATTTTAACTACTCATATGATAAGTTTTCATTATTAATTGAAATGTATAATATTACTATAATTATTTCTTAATGTTTAATTTTTATTAATGCTTAAATTTCAGAAAAGAATTTATAATAAACTAAATTTTGCTATTTCTTTTATACGATTCCTAAATCAATCAAATCCATATCATTAATTGTAAAATAAATCTAAAATAATACTGTAATATGATAACTAAACATTTATCCTTTAATTATATGCAATTATTTTCAACGATAAGAGGGTATTAAATTAATTATTTATTAACATTCCTAATTTTATCATCATTGTTTAAGCCACATCAAAACATTAGCAAAAGTACTATACATATTTAAGCTCTTTTGGATTATTTCATATTTTTCGATTGATCTAATTTTTAATATGATTATATCTAAATATGAATTTGCTATATTTAAAGTTGAAATGGTGGTGAAATATTCGAATATATAAATTCTGATTGTAATTTGTGAGATCTAAATATTGAAGGGACTGAGTTTACTTCAATAATTTTTATATATAATATAAAATTGAATTAAAGTTCTTAATCATTATAATAATTGAGATTTGCCTAACAACTATTAACAAGTTTCTATTCTAACAATATGTTGAATTATTAATCAACATAAATCATGCAGATTGATTATTAAATTTTATTGCAAATATTGAAAACATGAAATACTAATTTAATAAGATTAAAGGACGAAAAAAAAAGATCCTATAAACCCTTATTTATAAATTTGAAGATGATTTTCAAATATAGAATTTAGAACAGAAAGAAATTATTAAATGAAATTTGCTATTTCTAAAAATAGTAATCAATTTTAATTTAAAGAAATCACTCCTCAAGTTTAAAATGGGGTTCCTTAAAATAGCCAATTAAACATAATGATTTATTCGTATTATGATAAATGAATGAAATATAAGTGATATTGAACAAAAAAAGTTGATTTAAAAAAAATCTTGATAAATTGATAATACTTTTCAAAATGTGGAGTTTATTAGATAATTATCCTTCAGTATTTGTAAGAGTTAAATTTGAACTGAAAATTTTCTAGAGTTCAAATATTTGGAATTTACAATCTTCTTAATTTGAGGGCTAATTTAAGATCTGATATTATGTAATTTATAATTAGATATGTTACTCTGTAGATTTAACAAAAAGGTAGTGTTTTTCTAAGGGAATTACCAATAAATTTTAATAATACTATATAATGATTTCTCAAACTAATTGTTAATTTCAAGCACAGATTAAATAGTTTCAAATTTCTAAAATAGGACAATATGAAAATCAAAGCAGAGACTTTTTATCTCTTCATGAAGATTTATTTGTCAAAATTTGAGAAAAAATATTATTTTGGTTGAAAAGTTTTTTCAGATGTTCGAAAACATTAGCTGAAAAATTTTTTTAATTTTACAACTTTTTTATAAATATAAATAATATATATCATAAGTTTATAAGGGATGTGATGAAAAGTACTTAAAGTTTTATGGAAATTTAGAGTATCAAAATATAAGGATTATTACAAACTAGAATGATGGATTTTGATACTTAAATAAATTGTCTCATTATTATTTACTTTTTGTTGAATTTCGTAATAACAATAAAATATTAAAAGAATATTGTAATTAAAATTTAATTAAATTATTCCTTAATTTGTAAATTAATGGAATTCAAATGCAAACTTCTCATAATTAAATTTTTGTTTTGACACATAAATAAATAATAATGTTAAACTCCTTTTACAAAATTTTGGAAAAATAGATATTTTTGGATAAAAAATTATTGTAATTAAAACATTAATTAGAAGTTTAGGAAATTTAATATGAGGACAGATATAAAATTATTTTCTTTTATAATACATTAAATATGAATATGAATGCAAATTACACCACTTCATTTGGTTGATGCTCTTTAATTCTCATTATCTGCCTTTTGAGCAGTAGCAGATGATTTGAATAAATAAACATACATTAAAATAAATATCAATCAATTAAATGAATTAAAATTTACATCTCTTTAAGAAGTATATAAAGATTCTTAATTATGGAAGACAGTCCATAAGTTGATCCTTATTAAAAAACAATAAATTCTAAATTAACCAAATAAATAGATTCAGAATTAGGTAAGCTACTTAAAAAGCAAAATTTAGTTCTATAGAATAAATGAAACGAATAATAACTATGAAAATTAGGAAGAAGATTCATGAATTTTTAATGATAATTAAGAATTATTTTTTGATATTTCCCTGCGCTTTTTTAGTTCATTATTATTTATTAAATCTTTCTCATAAAATATAATTATTGCTTTAAATTAAATTAGTTATTTCTTTACTTACAAATTCTTTGTTGACTTATATCTATTTCTTAATACTTGCAGCAAATTATGATACTTTTATTTAATTAATAAAGATAGTTGAAACAATCTAAAAAATACAAAAGGTTTATTGATTAAATAAATAAAGTTTTTGTTTATATTAATTAATTTTATATTTATAGATAGCATTATTTGCTAATTTCAGGATAATATTGTTCTATCTTATTAAGTATAAGATACTTAACTATTTATACGATTATATAATAATAAATTAATCAAATGTTAGAATAAATAATTGTTAAAAAGGTTTCCTTGAAAACAAGAATGGAAGAAATTCTTGATTAATAAAAATAATATAGCAATCTTAAGAAGAAAAAGGATTATTAAAGTTAATCAATTACGAAAGAAACAACATGTTTAAGGTTTAGAACCACCACTAAAATAACATGGATTAGATCTGTAAAGGACTGTGTTTTTACTTTTGATACCATCAATCATCAGAAATTCATAATCTGGAACTCTTCCTGTTTTTGAACAAGGCAAAGATGTTAACAAGTCTCCATATATTTTTAACTACTGTAGAGAATTAAAAAGTACTCTTTTAAAATCTTTCAACATATCACATGGTAATATAGATTTGAGCATATTTAATGCTATGAACACTGGAACAAAACTGAGATCTACTAGAGATAATTCATTTCCATTAATGAACTTTTTGTCTTTTAACCATTCTTCAATCCATATAAAATGTTTCATTAACCATTCTTTTTATTTTACAAATTTCTACAAATTTAGAATTAGAATTAATACTTCTTATTCAGTAGAGAATATGAAGGAATATAGATTTCGAATAATCTCATTAGAAAATTCAAATTTTGCTCTATCAATGGCTTTTTATAATGGATCATCTGGCATCAATTTAGGAGGAGTGATTTCATCTATATATTCCATTATAGCTGAAGACTCTGATAAAACAACTTTATAATTATTTTTAAATAAATACTTTCTTCACCAATTATCAATACGGGTACATTTCCTAATGGACTTATTCTAAGAAACCATTCTGGTTTATTATGAGTTTCAATGAACTTAATTTCAAATTTTACGTTTTTATGGCGCATAACTGTAAGGACTTTTATGCTTTATGGGCATATTTTATGGGCAACTAGTGTATGTTTGAATCTTTTATCCATTAATATAGTTATAGTATATTTTTTATTCTAATATTTTATTATTTAATTTTAGATAATTCTTAATTCTTTAAAATGCTTAATACCTAATAAGTTAAGTTATTTATAATTGATGAAGAGATTTTTAATTTGATTTGTAAAATATTTATCATCCAATTTAGAATTTCGTAAAAAGACTAATTATTTAATACATGTGATGTGAAAATTAAATAAAGTTTATTATAATCATTTTTATAACTTTTGTATTTATTTAATGCTATTTCTAATTACATAATCTTTTAATTTTATTATTGTTTTATATATAAATAGTTAAAAATATATATATTTGATAATTATGGATATGTTTGTGATTCGAAATTAAAATTTTAAAAGTTATTACATAAATATTATAAAATTTATTCTTTTTGAATATTAAAAATCAAAACCAATGTGAGAAAACTATCTTTTTAGAGATTATGTGTTTTTCTAGACCTTTTTATGTTGAATAATTCAAAGAATAAGAGTAAATTTTTGATCATTAGAGAAGAATAATGATATCGAGACTTATTATTTATATAGAAAACTATCTTAAGTATTTTGTGATAACCTTTATTGAATATATAAAAAATTAATTTTTGTTATATGAATAGATTCAACAGAGTGTTTCAAGATAACTTGATAATGATTATTGTGACTTTATTGGTAATATTTTAAAATATTTTTGTAAATGGCGCAATATTAGTGGCAGGATTAATTGCTCTAGTTTAGGTTTTAAGAATTATATTATGTTTCGTTACTTAAATCAAAGAATATATTCAATATTTTGATTTGATCTAAGTATGGAGTTTACTTTTAGCCATTTATTTTGGATCTAATTAAAGCCTTATGTCAATGTTAGCATTATGTAATGTTAAAGAGTTCTTTAATACGAAAATAAATTTATAATCTATATAACTTAAAAAGCTATTGATTTTACATCATGTAGGTTCTGATATAATTCTTTTTATATTATGCTCAATTAATAATTTGAAAGAAGTTCATCTACCAATAATAGCAATTTTAATTCATTGGATAATTTTAATTAAAAGTTCTAAGTATAAAAAAGTAAAGAAAAATACAGATAGTTGCACTTAAGGAGAAATACATGACAAAATAGTAATTGATAGTGCGGGTCACACAAATAATCACTCTAGAATTAAATTGTAGGATAAACAAAGTCACCATGATAGTCCAAGGGATAATAAATTGGAAATCTTAAGTATCTTTCCATAAGGAATAGGATTATATAAAGTCTATGAAAATTAGATAGAATTGGAATATCATAATGAAAATATGTTAAAATTATCTACAGCATAAAGATCTGATGACATTTTATAGAAAATATATACTTTGGAATAATAATAAATTAGTGATATTTAATAAAAAAATTAATAAGATTAAAAAGATTCAATGAGTTCATTTAATACTTTTCAACAATCCCCTATTCCTTCTAATTTTATTCATCATTTTTTTCGTAGTAAAAAAAGATCATAGACAAATTCATTGTAAACATCCTAAAAAATCGAACTTTTTAGATAAAATTCTGTTTTGAGTTCTCTTGAAAGTAAAGGAGTTATCTTAAAAAAATATGAGAATTTATGTGAAGAATCAGTATAACATTTGAATATTCTTAGATTTTAGAACAGGAAATCAAACTGTTAACGAAATAAATGAGTAAACTCGAATTTTAAAATCAGATGAAATTTTAACATTAATTAATCTAGGAACATATCGTAGTATATGGATACTAAAAGACTTAGGATGGAAATAGTAAAAGAACACTTGAGGTTAAATTGTATAATGCATTAATCAAAGACGCACCTTATATTCTAATACTGACTAGAGACATTACTCATAGAGATTATATACAATCCTTATAGGAATATAGCAAATAAAAATCAAAAATGTTATCATTTGTAAGTCATGAATATAGGACGCCATTGTATTGTATTATAGAAATGCTGGAATATGGGATAGAAGAAGATTAAAAGTATTAATCATAAACATTAATTATGGAAAAGGATAGCAAAAGAATGATGAGATTAAGTTATCCAATCAAGATCACTAAATAAATAAAAATTGCTTTAGACAATGCAAAATATTTATTAAATTTAAGTGATGATTTATTAGATTTAGCTTAAATAAAAGTGGGAAAATTTAAAATTAATAAATCTAAATTTAATTTTAATTTATTACTTGAGAATTGCGCAGAATTATTCTAAGTCACAGCTGAAAAGAAATCAATAAAATTATTTATAAATTATGAAAGCAAAGCTCCAAGATTTATTTATTCTGATTCAAGTAGATTAAAACAAATAATGATTAATTTATTAGGAAATGCATTCAAATTCACAGATAAGGGATCAGTGACAATAAAGGTTTCATTAATAATTAATAAATTGGATGTGTCAGTCATAGATACAGGTATAGGTATATTAGAAGAGGATTAAGCAAAAATATTCTAAGCTTTTGGGAAAGGAAATAGTGAAGAACATAAAAAAATGAATAAATCCGGAGTTGGCTTAGGATTATTGATAAGCAATTAAATACTTTAAAATTTGAATTAAGATTTACAAAGTGGTTTAAAATTTAAATCATAATATTAGAAAGGTATATTGATAAAAAAGATTTAGGTTCTGTATTTTATTTTTAAATTGGATTTTAAGACTTGAATGAGATTAAATCATTAAATAGTTTAGAAGAGCGTAATTAAGATAGTGAAGAGTCCATAACCATATAGTAACAATAAGAAGATATTATACATAAAGTTTATGTTAATAATCAATTCTCAATATTTAATCGATAAACTAAAGCAATTTTGACACATTAAATATTGATTGTGGATGACACATGTATGAATATTGATATGATGAGATTGAAACTTGAAAAATTGTAAATTTTACATAATAATAATAAGAGGATTTCATTAAGTAGACTCAGCAAACAATGGGTATTCTGCAATAGAGAAATGCGAAAGCAAATGGAAAACCAATCACGATTTTTATAAATTGATTTTTATGGATTTAGAAATGCCTTGTATAAATGGAATTTAAACAACTAAAAAATTGTTAGAATTATCCTAAAACTTCGGAATAAATATAACAATTATAGGATGTTCTGCATATGAAACTAATGAATAGAAAACTGAATGTTTATAAGCAGGTATGAAAGATTACTTAATAAAACCAATTTAAATAAATGATCTCTAAAGAATTTTGTAGTAGTATTTATGACATTTATATTAACTTTTTTTTTTTAAATTTATATACAAAATAACAATAAAAATCAGTTTTCATCCTCCTCTGAAATTTATGATAAATTATATTTTGAGACATTATCTAATTTATCAAACAACTACAATTAATTAGTATATAATATTTACATTCTTCCATTCTAAAATTTCTCTTAATTTTTATTATTTTTATTCTTCGCTAATTATCTCTATTTATTTTAAGTCGTCTCTCATCTTTTCAAATCGACTATTCAATTCATCTGTCAATCTATTTTCTATAGATTATTAAATAAATACTTATCTTTCGGATCTTTATTCACAAAATTATGACAGTAATTATTCTTAAGCTTTCATAGAATTTATTTAAATTATCATCTCTTCATTTTGTTAAACCAATTTCTTTATTTAAATTTCCATTCTATAAACATACTTCTCAACTTTTTTCTTTTAAACTGCACAAACCCATTTTTATTTATTATTAATTTATTTTTCATAATTCATTTTCTTAAATATCAAACTTAAATCTCTCTATCTATCAACATTATTAATTGTATTTATGTTTGACCATAAGTTTTATTTTTTGATTTCAATTAATGTAATAAATTAACAGCATTTTTCTTAAGTTATTTCTAAATTTAAATAAAGTATAATCAATATTTTAAATATTTTAACAAATATCCAATATAATATTAAATTTACAATTTAAATCATTTTTATAGTACTATTATTATTAAGTACAATATTCTTGTTAAATTTAGTAAATTTTTTTACTTATAAAAACAATAGAATGACCATTACTGAATTGTTTATTAATTTCATAAAAAAATATAAATAATAATGAATAAACCAATTTATAGGGAGTATCAAAATCATTTAGGTGATAATGAGGATCCCAATAATACTAAAATGGTAAAAATAACAGATGATAGCAGTTTAAATAGAATTAATGATACTCTAAAAGATTCTATTAATGATTACAATAAAAACGAAATACAAAATATTTTTTCACCATCCAATAGCATGAATGATAAAAAAGAATTAAAAGATGACTCTTCTTAAGATCCAAAGCATATCAAATTAGTTATATAAAACATTACTGAATCTGATAAACTTATTGAAATCAATACCACAGATCATGGAGAAAAAGAAGACAATTCTAGAAATTAAAAGGGTATGCTAAGTTCATAAACCATTAAATATTAAAAGAAAAGAATTTAATTGAGAAATCCGTTATATAAATATAAGGTAAAAAACAAGAAAGGATATAATTGGAATTCAGAGGCTATGTAAAAATGGAAAATTAGTATTAATATAATTCTTTTTGTTTTGAGTTTATCAAGAGGTATTAAACATAGGAAATAAGAAAAAAATAAAATCACATAAAGTCAAGATATAGAGAGAAATAATAAAAATGTCAAATCTAATTTAAAACTAAGAAATTTTGGGCTTACAATTCTTAAGTTTATTTTTGGCATTACATTAGCTTTATTAATAAGTGTTTTGCTTTTCCCCTTTATCTTAATCTCAGATTTATTTTTAAGGATATACACTTACAATAATTTATATGTCAAATACGCTCTTTCTCATGAGAATTTCTTTTACAAGTTTATTTTGCTGATCCAATTATATATGTATGTGATTGCAACTACTATTGCTGTAATTACTAATTTCTATCAATCCATCATAACCACAGTAGAATTAATATACAATATAATTGGAACGTTATAAAATAATATTTCAGATCTCTCTAGATTATTATTTTAAACTATTCAAAATCCATTCTCAAAATAAAAATGAGAATAATTTATTTTATTTTAACTCTATATTTAATAAACAACAATTATATTATACTCAATCCAACCTGAAACACAATTAATAATTTTATTTTTAAATAAAAATATCATAAATAAATTATAACTTCAAATAAAAACCCTTTCTTCTAATTTTTTATCATAAATTTTAATATATAATTTTTCTCTGTTGTTTTTATTTAATTAATAAAATTGAATGTTTTATATGCTAAAACCAATCCCAAATAGATTAACCTTTATTAAAAAGAATCTAAATTAACTTAATATTTCTATAAGCTTAAGTCTCATTGATAATTTCTTCATCTGCAAACAACAATTATGAAAATCTTTTAATACTGGAGAGAACTAATTTCCTGGAAGTTCCGGTCATACTTTCTTCACAAAAGCGTCAATCGTCTCAAAACTAATTTTTGAACTTAAAATGAATAAAACCCAAGCAATTTACATAAAAAAACCTAAAATTAGTAGTACTAAAAGCAAATTATTCATAATTAAAATTAGTTAATTTGTATATCTTCATAGATATTACCCCTTATTATGTCTCTTTAGATACAACTAGAAATCAAATGCAAATAATATCATCCATTTATAATTTTTTAGATTATTTAACTAATATAGTTTGATTTTTATTAGATCTGTTAATTTATGCAGCTCTATAAATCCGTATAATTTCTCTTAAAGATGCTGCATCCACTAATTTTAATTTAACTTAAACACATTCTTTATCACATTATTATCCATATAAATTTTTTCAGTATGAACAAAGTTATCCTGAATTATTTTTGTCATTCATTTTTTTCTATAATAAGAATTTAATATCTATTCTCTATTATAAGTATTGATTGAGTTGCATAGCTTGTTTTCATATTTAGATAGTCACCAATATAACAAGAGGTTTACAAATGTTTTCAATAATAGTTCCTACCTACCATACTTTAGTCAGATGTTTGTCAATTATTTAAATCGTATCATGATTGATTGGTTAAAGTTGCTGCTATTTTTAACTTAAAGACATTTATTGAGAGATTAATTTTATTGTTCTTTAAGAAATTCAAGCCCATCAGGTTGAGTTAATATATAGTTGCTACCTAATTATAGAGAGTGTTTATTTGTATTAAGACAGAAATTTTGTTTTGAAGTGTCTTCTTCTTTTATTAGAGTATGTTTGAAATAAATAAATTAATTTAAAAATAAATTTAAATAATGGACCAAGATTTATTGAGACCTTAATATGAAAGTGAAAAGAGAAAGCACAAATTAAAGAGATTAATCTAAGCACCTAATTCATATTTCATGGATGTCAAATGCCCATAGTGCTCAACTAATAATACTGTATTTTCCCATGCTAGAGGAATTGTGACCTGCATGTATAGAATTTTAATGATATAAAATAGCAAATGTTCAACTCAATTAGGAAGATCAACAGGAGGAAAATTGTAACTTGTTCTTGGAGCAAAATACAAAACAAAAAAATGATAGTATATAATAGTATAATAAATAACACATTTTGCCACATTTCAATATTCTTAATGGTATTTTAAGAATATTATTTAATTATCTCTATACTTTATGGCATATTTTAATAAGTTAATGCTGCGTTTTCTTAATTAATTATTTATAATCATAATAATAATAATTATTATTATTATTATTAATTTCAGTATTTAATATAGATGTAAGCTGAAAAAAAGGAATGGCCTGAAGCTGTCGGTAAAACAGTAGATGAAGCTAAGGAATTAATATTAGCAGATGATGGAGAAATTTAGATTCAAGTATTAAAAGAAGGATCTGCTACTACTAGAGATTTTAGGATTAACAGAGTGAGAATATTTCATAATGATTAAAATGTTGTTGTTTCAGTACCAAGAAGAGGATGACATAAACATATATATATATATATAAATTTAACAATAAATATCTATGATACTTTGTAAAATAATTAATTTATATAAATTGTCATGCTGTGTAGAAATAGAGACAATTGAGGCAGGCAATAGCAACAAGATTTTAAGTTTAACACATGCTAATTTTCTAAACTTTTCTATTAAAATCATATTATGATCCCAAATTCTCGAAGTATTTAGGTGGGATCTATCTTACTATAGTTTTCTTATTGAAATTTAATTCGTATTATGAATTACATTCGCCTAGAAATATGTTTATAATGTATAAATACCTAATCTATCCACAATGTGAAATGTACTATTAAAATTACCAGTAACAAAACTGTTTGAATCAAGTGTTGATTGTATTGAAAACTTATCAAAAATACATTCATTCTCATACAAATCACATAGTTTTGATTTGAGAGGTTCAAACACTTATACAGTGGCAACAGGCTTATTAGTCATTGCAATATCCCAAACTTTTACAGTTAAGAAATCTCTAGAAAATATGTATTTTCCATTTCGACTAAAACAAGCATCTGATATGGAAGTAACTATTTCTGTAAAGAAATTCTTCTTGGAGGGATCTTCTGGTTCTGCCATAGTTATAGCTGTGTTATCACATATTCCTGATCTTCTCATATCACATAATTTTATTATGCCTTTGCTAGTTGTGTATAAGAATTAATTATCAAAAGTTGGATGAAATGTTGAAGATGTTATCACTTCACTCAATTCATCTAAATTTTCGGGTTTCAAATCAACTGCAATGAATGCTTTTGATGGTTATTCAACACTCCATAAATATACTTTTAAATCATCTGATGTCAAAACAAATTCTTCATTGCTTGATGCTGTCAATGAATTTATATGATAATTATGTAAATTCGGAAATACTTTTCTCACACTTTTCTAATCTTATTTATGTATTACCTTGGAATCAAACCACTCTCAACTACTTATAATTTGGGCATTGCTAAATCTTTACCACTTTATTTAACCACCTTTGTAACATTTTTCTCACTTATCTTCCATAACTTCACTGTTTTATCATTTGTTGTCAAAACATACATATTCTTCCCCTGTGATCTTAACCATTAAATTTGATTTATCTTTTCTTCTATATCAGTACTTTTCAGAAAATCGAATTCCCTTGTGTGTGATTACAATTCTGTTAAATATCTAAACTATCATCTTAATTCATACTAATATTCAGCTTTATCTCTCTTCTTGCTTTATGGCACTTCAAATACTATCAATCGACCAGCTCTGTCTCCTAATCCTAAAAATCTCCCCGTCCTCTCAAATTACACTGCAGATATGATATCCTCATCACTCACATTATCTGAAGATGCCTTATCGCCAAATACCTGCATGAATTTCCAATCTTATTTCTTCATTTTTTTTAATTAAAATATTAACTTTATTATATCACTCTCTTTATCCTTCTTAATTAATCTTATAATTAATACCCATATAAAAAGATTTCCCTTAATTTATAACTCTTTATAAAAAAAAGATTTATTATATATTATACTTTATAATAGTCCATTTTATTATAATTCTTAAGTCAATATTTAATAAACAATTATCATATTTTATTCATTCATATATGAATTCTATGAAATTATTCATAAATCTCAACCCTTTATGACTAATTTCAATCTTTTTATTGTCAATATCCTTTAATCTATTTATATAAACTAAAAAACCATTCAGAATTATTATAAATTTTATAATTATTTTATTGTACAGAATTTTTAAATCCTTAAACAACTCTAAATCATTCATTAAAAAATCTCTAATTTAAGTCACAAACTCATAAACATTTACAATACATACACATATAATAATTTAATTAAATTGAGTAAGCATTAAAAGCCAATTTTTAATAAAGTCAAATCTCTCTTCAAATTCATTTAGCTTTTCAAGTAAAATATTCGTTCTAAAGTGATTATAATTATTTATCAACCTATTATTTTAAATATATGTCCTTTACCTATTTGAGAATAATATACAATAGTTATAAACTTTGTTTGAATTAATATTAAATAAAAATATTTAGTTATGCAAAGAATAATTTAATGTAAATATGGTTTAATATTAGAATGAGACTTAAGAGTTTGCGATATCTTTGCTTAATCCCCTAGTCTTGGAATGAATCATAAATCTACTTACTAATCATCATTTGGAGGATTTACTTCAATAGCAACTATATCTTTGGTGTTTCTGTTTTTTTCTACTAATATAATGGATTATTTGGATGGAAAAAATATAAATACTAAGCAAACTTAAGTTTATGATGATAAGCTTTAAAACTTGCAACTTGATGACTAAGATTTTATTATGGCATTAGGAATAGAACAAAATAATTTTATAAATTAGCCCTACTTTACAATAACATTATAGTAGAGGTATATAGATTTGAGGATTATTTAGAGAATATACAAGAATGCCAAATGGAACAATTATAAAGAATATTACTTAACTTCCTTTGATTCCATGCACTTTAGAGCGTTTCTAGTAAATTTTTTAGCGTTACGGAAAAGATTTTACAGTTGACTTTGATAGACTTTAACTCAAAAACTTGCTTTGTCCATAGTAATATTTGAAAAATATGATAGAAATTAATTAAGTATGAATATTGGAGGAACATTTACATGTATAGATTTTAATTAATTTAAGCCAACAATTTTAATTTTCTGAAAGTAGAAGTTACTCCATGCAAATAGAGTGCTTAATCGGATATTATTTGTGCCTCGGATGATGATATTTAACAATAATTAAATTAGAATAAAAGTTTCAAAGTTTAGATTTATGTTATTAATAAAGTAAAACTATAATTAAGAATTAGCTAATAAATCCTAATAAAATTGGATCAGATTACATATCTATTTTTTTGGATGATCAAAGTTATCTATCATTTGTTCCAAGTAAAATCAATAAATATGCAAATATTTACTTTAGATAATATTAATTCTAAAATAGTTTAGATTTTTATCCATTAAAGTAAGTACATAATTGTGAATTTGAAGTGAGGATTAAAATTTGAATTTTATTTCGATAGATAATACAGAGACTAAAGAAATAACAGACTTGGGAAAAGATTCCGATACTACATATGCAGCATTTTATTTTCGTAAAAGTCCAATCACAATTTTGGTTGAAAGAAAGAATCAAAGTGTAATTGATTTAATATCTAAATTGGGTGGTTTACTCTAAATTTCTTTTATTGTTATGGGATTCATAATATCAGCATACAACAAAATAACAAGTTAGTGTTTGTTTTTAATTAGATAGTGCTTATTGAATTATCCAATAAGATATATGAATTTAGTCCTAATATTGAATAATAGAATAAATAGCATCAAGACAATTTAAAATTGATTGATAATGTTTATGAAGACAAATAACTATTATAAGACTACTATGTTAATAGGGAAGGTTAATAACAACAGGTTCCCAATAGCGAAATCAAACATAAAAGTAAAATTCTAAGACTTTTTGGAAAAAGTTAACCTGAAAAACATATAATTCTGATTGATCGGCCAACAACTGAAAATAATGAATATGGTAATCAAGGTTTGAATGAGAATGAAATTAGGTGTAAATAAATAACATAGTAGGCAATAAAGGAACATAATATTTTAATTTAAAAGCTTAATTGTATAAATGGATTAGATTATTTTAAAAAGCAAATTAACATTATATTAAATAGATCGTAACCATTGAGATTTAATTTGAAAATATTTTTAAACTAATTGTGTTAAAGAAAGGCCTTCTCAAATTCCCTTTCAGTTCTATTTTACAATTAAGCAGTGTAATAGTATATTAAATTTATAAAAAGGGACAAAATAAATGAATAATTGGATGTATTCAACATTTTGACTAAAATGAATGAGATTGATAAATTAAAAGAGATTCTTCTTACAAATTCTTAGTAGTTATTATTTGAATTTGCTTCAAAACCTATTATTTCATTGATTGAGGAGAAAGAATTGCCATTTTCAAGGACGCTTCTTGAGGAGAGAGCTAGATGCACGTATATATATTAGATTATAGTAAAGGAATGGAACAATAAAGAAAAAAAGAACTAGGAAGAGTTAGATAGTATAATAAAATTAGAAATACTTTTTTAGAAGTCAGAGTTTAGATTAAGATAGCAGGATATATAATAAAATTTATAAAGTATTTATAGAAGTAAGATAGGCATATGATTTAATATTATAACAGAGTGTTGATTAACATCCTTAAAATGAAGTGAATAGAAAATTGATAAAGAAACTTGGGGATGAAATGCAAACCATTTTTAAATTATCTAAATTACTTGATTTTGATGGATTGAAGAGACTGAGAGCATGTTCGAACATTGATTAAGTTTGTAGGGATACTGAAAATGTTGCTGAAGAAATAATGTAAAAATGATTGATCTTTAATTTATAATATTAATGAACACACTTAAATGGGGTATTATTTATATGGAAATAGTAAGGATTAGAGCGCGTTGATGTATTTGGTTAAATCGTATTTCTTCGAACGAATAAATAAGCCTACTTCCGAACAAAAGTAGGAGGTACAATATCGTTGGCAGTGTTATTTTTAATGCTATATTTCTACTCTTAAAGTTTTCAATCTTTTTTCTTAAAGGAGTAGCTAAGAGTTATCACAGCTAATCAATTTGAGGATGAAGTCTAATCAATTTAATTAGATCAATCTGATTTCATGTTTGCTTTTAAAATAGAGTAAAGCAATTTTACTACATCACCTTTTTTTAATTTAACACTGGAATAAAAGTAAAGTCATTAAAATGTTATATAAGAAAATATTATAGATTATCTAATGGTTAATAAAACAAAATATCTACTATCATATCTTTAATACCTTGTACAAGTGAGAGATTTTAATCTACTTTTTCGAAGTATGGCATAGATTTTGAAGAAGATTTTAATAGTTTGGGGATCGGAGATTTTCTATGTCCAGAGTAAAGAAATGTTTTAAAATATATTTAGGTATAACAATACTATATCTGTTGGTGGTACTTATACAAGTAAAACTTTAAAACTAGTAATTTAGGCAGTGAATTTTAATATTTAACATTAACTGTTTCATAATGCCAAAGCAATGACTAAATTAAATGTGCATCTGAAGAAACAATTCATGAATATTTCTAAAATACTGGCTCTTTTAAATTGTAAATCTACACTATTAATTAAGTATCCCAATCTTTATTTATTTGAATAGCTTATCAATCCTTATAAATAAGGATATCGTTCAGCATTTTTAGACGATTAAATATATTTTACATTTGTACCAAATCAACTTAATAGAAAAGCTAATATCTACTTTAGAAAATATTAATTTATTAACGACGAAAGTCTATTACCATTCAGGTAATCATTAATAATTACTAAGTGATATTTAATAAGATACTGTTTTTTTAATTGATTAATCTGATTTGAAAGAAATGTCAGATATTGGAACCTCACTTGATACATCTTATGCAACTTTCAATTTTAGATTAAATCCATTTAAAACATAATTCACTCGTAGCTATTAAAAAATTGATGAACTTTTATCAAATCTTGGAGGAATACAATAAGCCTTCTTTTTTTTTATTGGGATACTTGTTGGATTATATAATAGAATACAATGTAAAAACAATCAATAATTTTAAGTTTTAATATAGTTGTCCAACAAATTGTTTGAATTTCAGTTGGATTCGTCTATTCAAAATAGATAACACTAAGAAAATCTTGAATTAATTGATGAGTTTATATAACATAGAGAAAATCATCTTCATGTGAATTCTAATGTTGAAATAGATGAATTAGAAAATTAATAAGTAGAAGATAAACTTTCACCTGATCTTTCTCAAAGATATAATTTATTAAATTTGTTTATAAATACTGGTGCTATTGTATCGAAAACTACTAATCATTCAAAATCAAGTAAAGAAACTATTAAATAACATTATATATTGGCTGAAAAGTTGAAGTTTATTTCAGGACTTGATTATTTCTAAAAGTAGATAAAAAAGATAATAGAAAGACAAAAGCCAATTTATTTAAATTTTTAGGTTTTCTGTAATTATATCAGTTGTGGTAAATTATTTAGAAATTAACCAAAAGTTATATTAATGAATAAGGCTTTGTAATAATTCAATAAAATATATTAGTGACAATATTATTGATCAATTAGATGTTTATCATATATTGTTGAAATTAAATGAATTAGAGAAATTAAAAGAAACAGTTTTGAATTATAAATAATAGTTAATGTTTAATTTTACTCCAAAACCTTTAATAACTCTTGATAGTATTACAAAGGAACCTTCGAGGTAACTCATAGAATAAATAGTGAAAGCTCCTGAAGCAACAGGTATTTGTAAGAATTGAAATAAATAGATAAAACAGACTAAGAAACCTTTGAATTAATTAATTATAATAAAATGAGTAGAAATCAACCTAATCTTTTTGGAGATTACGTAATATATTCCAAAATATTCAATGTAAATACTTGATATAAATTTGAGGCGTATGATGATATATTATAATAAAGTGATAATGTATATTCAAACAAAGCTTTGATCCAAAAACTAGGTCCTGAATTATAAATAGTGTTCAAATTATCCAAACTGATAGATATACAACATAAAATTTATAATAAATAAAGGAACCCAACCAGAAGAGGAGCATTGTAATAAGATGAAGAGGATCTTTGTGTAAAAATGTTTGAGTAGCATAGCCAATAAAGTTGAAAAATAATTGTTATAAATCATTATTAAAATATTTATGGAATTGGTTTGCCATTTGTTATTTTACAACCAGCACAATGAAGTAAGGCTACTGCAGGATAAATAGGTCCAGTTTTTAGTTTTTCGTCTTTATATGCACACCCCATAAAATCCCCATTCAAACTAAACATCAAAGTACCTTAATTCATATTTAAACATATCCCCAGGGTGCCTTCTTTTTTAAATCTCTTTCCAAATTATGGACCTGTTGCGTTACTATTATGACGCAACTAAATAAATTAACTAAATTATTACTTATGCTAAGCCATAATAAGCCCAACCATATTCGAAATCACAAAAAGCAGAATCAAAATTAAAATCTCGTTATGTTGTTACTCCAATTTTCAGTTCATTTTCAGTTCTATCATCCGCTTCAATTTCCCAATATACAATGCCTGATTCAAATCCAGTATTTGCTATTATTGTTCTAAACATGTAAGCTTATTCTTTAAGGAAAACCTTTTGATCTCCATCAGTAAGTTCCATACCAGTCCCCATTCTGGTTTTATCCCATTTTATTGTTCCATTCAAATTTCCAGGGCTAATTTGAGTCAACGGTTTTTCAATCTGATATTAAACATTGTCTTTAAAAATTTTTGGTTCTTTAGTAAACATCTATATTATTTTATAAATTTCCTATCTTTCTTTTGCACTTTTAATCTTATTTAACAAATAACAAGAGGAATCACAAACCTTTATTTGTTTAAAATAGTATTAATACTTTTTCACTATTATCTAATGATATCTAACTTCCGCAATACTCAAAATTTGTACATATACTGCACTCTAATTCATGTTTCTCGATTTAATTTACTCTTATTCCTCTCGAACAAGACTAGCCTTTAAATAACTTTAGAATTTTACATTTTATTTCTAAATCATCATAAATTTTTTTTAAAGCTTTTGAAATATCATTCATTTTTTGTTTTTTAGGACAACGATTTATGCATTCATCACTAACAATATAAAATCATAGTCATCTACCTAGAAGTTTTTTTAAACCAAGCATCTATACATACTCCACAAAAAATTGATCCGCATTGATTACACTCCTTAGGAAAGCGTGCAACACAAGAGCAAATTGCACAATCAAAAGAATCCGAATTATAATTTATAAATCTCGATCTGTCATAACCTTATTCACCACTCATTCTTTTTCTATAATTTTGTTGAAAATTAATAATAATTAATTAAATGCAATGGAATAAACAAATAATTTATCAATATGCTATCTTTTACTATTAAATATTCTACTTAATTATTATTAACTTTCTACTTATAAAATTCTAGTTCTAATATATTTCAAGTTTTATTTAATTTAAATTATGCTTATTTTCTATTATATCTATATATCATCTGAATATACTTTAGTTGATTAGTTATACTTTCTAATATTCATTTTTGAAAATTTCTCAACTACATACACCTTAAAAAAATTCTTAATTAACTCATATAAACAATTATTATTTACTCAATTAAAATTATATGTTTCATAATTAAGTGTCATTTTATATTAAAGAAAAATCGATATTTTTATATTGTTTATTATTTTCAAGATCGATTAACTTTTCCCAAATAACATATAATCTGATCTAGAATGCATTTAATGTAATTAAATAATAATCTAAACCTAAAATTGCTCTTTCAAAGTAATCCTAAAAATCAACTGTAGATTAAATCGAATCAAGCTAACTTAAAATATTTATTTTTTAAATCCATTTAAATACCTTATTAACAATTAATATAATAGATCAAATTTACTTTACAAAGAATTAAAATAATTGCAAAACTTATTTGCAGAATGCTTTGTTAAACAAAATAGCTTTTCTTTTAAAAATATAATTTCTGAATTTAATCTTAATTATTATTAAAGTAATTGAAATAGGATAGAAAAAGTTTGTAATCGATTTTAAACTAATTATTTAATAGAGTCAAGAAGTATTATATTTATCAATTTCTAAAAAATATTGAGTAGAAATATAAGAATTATTTCAAATTAGATAACACTATAAATATCATCATTTTTAAGCAAGCTTAAAGAATAAGCAACTCATATATGCAAAAATGTACATATTTATTAAAGTTTTAAGTAGATGTATAATATTGTTATTATAAATAAATGAGATAAGAGAGAAGTATAAAAAGTTAGGAAAATTTAATTTAATTTAAGGGTTTGATGTAAACATAATTGATGTAGCAAATTTTGAAATGAATAAATATAAAATATTAATATTATTAATTTAATATTATTAATTATAAGAGAATCAGAACTTTATTGAAAAAAATAATACATTTTAAATTGCTTTCAATTATAAAGGTTTAAAAGTTATGAAATCATGAGGAATCCTATAGTATATCTCAAATACTAATGTGATGGAGATGACAATTTTACAATATGATAATAATAATAATTTATTTGATGATAAAGATTTTTAAAAATATATTATTCATCCATTTATTTTAGTCGAAATACTTAAAATAAAAAAAGGAATATAATAAAACAATCATCTGAAATGAATCAAATTTTAGATTGAATGTTGTTTAAAAATAGTTTGAGTTGCTTGATATTTAAATAGCAAGGAATGATATGCAATCGATTCAAAAAGTATGAACTGGTGTTGCAGAAATGTTATTTCAAAAAATTTGAATGTAATTGTTGATTTTAAATATTAACTATAAATTTTATTTTTGAATTTGATCAAGGGGTAGATTTTGATTTTATTTTTGTATCATTATTGTTTTGAAAATTAAAAGCTTGTTGTATAATAAATGAGTGTTTAATTTAATTGATTTAATTTTGATGAAAAATCTGAAACCTGAAGATAATTATAGTAACAGTTTAGACAGGGAATTAAGAGCAGAATAAAATGAAGACTTTGAACAATAATATTTAGAATTTTGTCTAAAAGAATCACGACCTAGCAGTCTATTCCATAATGCTATGTTCTCTTTGAGCAGAACAGATAAGACTCCAGATATAACTTATACACCTAAACCAGAAATCGATTTTCTTTAAAATGATGCAATTTCTATATCGGAAATGCAAACTTAAAATAATAAAGCATCTAAAGATACAGGGTCGAGTCTTATGACTTTTTTTTTTATTAGAAGATTTTTAGAGAAAGTTGGGAAAAAAAGACGATAATTAGAGACTTTAAATTATAGTATTTTAAATTTAATAAGTGACAAAGCATCTGAAAAGTATAGTTATTTAATAATTATTTAGTTAAAATGTGATGGCATATGCTAAGCAATTTTAGCGTAAAGAACTTTCTTTTATGTCAGTTTAAAGAATATTAACTAAATAAATAATAAAAAAACGCGTCACAGAGAAACTGAAAGAAACACTTCATTTTGCATAAAGGCAATTTTTAAAATATCTGTTGGCTATCATCTCTTGTATACCATTAATTCAGCCAGAAAGTATTTTTAAAATGTATTGGGATTTCTTTACTACATTCATAAGAGGGATACTGGTTTGTTTAGTACCATTAGAAATTTCTTTTAATTCAAAAATTTTGAATTCAGATGATAGGATATTTTCAATAATGATATTTATAGTTTTGTGGTTGGATTATTTCATAAATATTAATACAATCACTTATAAATCTGGTAAAGCAATAGTAGATCGTTGGGAAATTATCAAAGCAAAAACAAGTAATTCTATATTAATTGAGCAAAGTATAACGTTTATTTTAATAATCAATACCTTTTTACCTTAAGGGAATTACGATTTAATTTTGATTCTCCTTTTAAGTTAATTAAAGCACATTTATGAAATATTTTTAAAAGTGGACTAAATTTCATATCTCACAAGACCATAAAGAGGTAGAGTAGGTTTATTAAAATTTTTGTTCTCATTAATATATGTAGCCCATTTATTCAGTTGTATATGGTTTTGGTTCAGCAGTATAGATGAAGAAGATTCTTGGATTATTACAAAGAAATTAGGAAATCTTAGATGGTCATCGTAATATTTGGAAGCCTTTTATTTTGCTATAGTTACGATGCTAACAATTGGTTATGGGGACAATGTACCTCAAAATGCAATAGAAAAAATAGTGACAATAGTATTTATATTGTGTGCGTGTTTGTGGTTTTCTTATAGTGTAAATTTTATTGGTGGGATAATTGAAGATATTACTTAGAATTAAGTGGAAAGAAACAAAAAAATGAGAGTCATAAACAAATATATGAGAGAACGAGAGATTCCTTTTGCTTTACAATATTAGTAAATGAAATAATTAATAAATTATTAGAGTAAAAGAATATCTTACATATCGTTGGAAAGAAGATGATGAAGTTGATTTAGAAATGGAATAAGCATTATTAGGATAATTATCAGATGAATTAAAAGAAGAATTAGATAAATAGGCATATAAAATGTTCATTCTGAAATGTCAATTTTTATAAAAGTATTTTAGTCTTGAATTTCGTAATGCTCTTTTTAAATCAATTAAGAGAAAGATTATCCCTCCTTAAAATACATTTTCAATTGAATTTAATGGAGAACACCATCTCTGCTATATAGAATAAGGAATATTATTGTATTAACATAGAGATGGAAAATAACGGTCTAAAATTAATTCTCACATTACTCATGGTAGATTTATTTGTGTTTAAGAATTTCTATTAAGTAGTTAAGACAATGAATTGTTTAAAGCAGCAGGATATGTAAGTTTATTAATGCTCTCTAAATCAGATCTTTTAGAAACCTTAAAAGATTTCCCAGAAGATTTTTAAAAGTATTGTTAATTAAAAGATTAATTGACACTCAATTTAGATCAAGAATTAATAAAAGAAGGGTAATTTTGTCCTGTTTGTAATAAAACAGATCATTAATTAAATATATGTCCTTCAATATAGTTAATACCAAATAGAGAAACGGTAATTAAGAGACATATTTTTAATAAACCTTAAGAGAGAAAATTTCGAAAAAGAAGATTCATTGATAAACCTATTATGACAAGATCAGAAATGTTTTATGTTTAAGAATGTGCTCGAATATTCGTTTAAGAAAATCCTCAATTAATTTAAAATTAATAAAAATGTCAAAATATAGTAGAATAGGATCCTGAACCTAATATAATATTTGTTGCTAATGAGTAATAACCATCTGTCAAAGTGTTTCCTGTTTCTGAAGATTATCTAATTTCATCTGGACAATAGAAAGCAATAAGATATATTGATTTAGAGATCTAATCTGATATTAAGATAGGTTAATAAAGGAAACCTTCATTACAGAATAATCCAAAAAAAATACATAAATTAGGATCTATATATGATCACAAATTCTTAAGATAAAATACTAAGAGTCCTTCCCTTTTATCTAGTTTAAATGAACCATCAATAGATTAAAATTCAAATGATGCAATTACTAATAATGAAGTTGATGCTTTTAGAAATTAAATTAAGGAATTTTAACAAATTCATGCTGATAACGTTAAAGCAATATACCATTAGATGTAAAAATAAATAGATGATCCCTCAATTATGAAATAAATAAAAGAAATCACTTTTCTTTATATTTAATTGTATAATTAATCTGAACCAAATTTAGATTTAATATATAGTTATGATTACTATTTTCCTGCTCATAATATTAATTCAATAATTGAATAGATTAATAAAAACAAATAAAGTTGGCAATAAATTATTTTAAATAGATTTTAAGTTTACATGTTTTATCCATTTTAATTTATACTTAAATTTATGAGATATAAGAGAACTAAAGATTATGTTTCAATTATTAATAAATTTGAAACCATATAAAGAGCTAGACGCAAAATTATGCTTCTAAGAGCTCCAAAAATTTAACTCAAAAGAAATAAAGTTCTACCAGAAATCTAGATAAAAAACAATAAATTCTAAAAAAAAGCATGAATATGTTATTTTGTCATTATAAAATATTTATAAAAATCTTTTTTAAGCTATTTTAGAAAGATCAATAAAATAAAAATTATTCTAAATATTTAAAAAATATATATCAATTGTATTTCAATTACTAAAAAGAAATGTGTACTCTATAATTACAGATATTATTCTTAAATTAAAGAATTTTGAATTTTTTAAAATAGATGATGTAAAAAGTGATTTTATATCAAAATTAATATTAGGAAAAGATATTAAGTTTGTAAAAGAGTATTTTATAAATGACGTAATAATAAGATTTAAAAATTAGTTTTCTTATATTAATCTTTTTTTAAATATTATATATAGATATGATATGTTTATTAAGATATTAATAATTATAAATGGTAATTGTAAGTATCAGATAAATAAATTATAAAATAAATAATCTGTAATTGATTTTTATATGATGTAATACGTATTAAAATATTATCGAAATGGATAAAAATTGATATATAAATGACACAATCATAATAGGAAGTGATATGAGATGAAGTTTAGAATATTGAATAATTAATCATTTATAAATATATTTAGTAAATCAAAAAGAAAAATTATATATTAAAAAAAAAATGAATGCCAGAGATGTAAAATAAGTACTTTAGAAACATTAACCGAAATTGGATTAGGATTACCAAAACAAGTTACAAATAGCTAAATATACAAATTTGAATGACATCCAAAAAAGCAATTTTATATAAATTTCATGTATAATTAGTTTTAGAATATAGGTATTAATAATTAACATTTATGTTTTTTATTTGATGGCAATATTTAACATGAGTTTGACAATAATATAATTGAATACCACACTATAAATAGTTTAGACAATAAAATAGATCAAAAGTATTAGATGGCAATATAATTAGTACTTATACCATTGTATATATAGTGGCAGAACAACATGGATAAACAGAGTTAAATAGATTTAGGAAGATGTTGAAAGGATTTCCAAGCAAATACTATATTCAACTATAATAGTTTTATTTATATTAACCAAATTTGATAATAAAAACAGTACTCTTCTTTTAACGTTCAAAGAGAGGAAGTTTATGGTAGAAGAAAACAAAATATATTGATGAGTATGCTTAAAAATTATTTTAAGAGTAGAAGATCTACTGAAAATACCTAATTTTTAAGCCAGTTGGATGAGTTTGGTCCCTAAATCAATATTAACAATAGAATAAATAGAGCCAAGTCAATTGGTTAAATAATAAGATGCCCCATATGGTTCAAATTTGGAAAATTAAAAATTAAATCAATATGGCATTCCAGTTATACTCGATTGTCTACTCTCCTACTTTGTAATAAATGCAGATAGATTTTTAAGACCTGATATATTCAGAAAGTAAGGTTCAATAAATGAGGAAGAATAATTATTTGAGTTGTTGAATAATTAAAAGTTTGAATGTTTGAATGTTGTAGAAGATGTGAGAATAGTTTGCACTATGATTAAGAGGTTCTTCACATCGTTACCAGACCCTTTAATTCCATAAAATATTTTAACATATATTTGTACTAAAATAGTATGTAAGTTGCTATTAAAAAATAATTAGAAATAACACCTTAAACAGAGATAGTACTGTTGGAAGATGTATTTGGAAGATTACCAAATTTAAATAGAGTATTGTTGACAGTAATGGTAAGTTTTCTATTGTGTGTTGGCAATTAATCAGAATTTAATCATATGAATATGAACAATTTATCGATTATATTTGCTCCTTGTTTTATGAGAGCATAAACAAATGATATTTCATCACTAGAATAGGTTGGATAATCAGTCAAATTTCTTAAAATTTTATTTGATAACTTTGATAAGATGTTTCCAAATGTTACTTATAAATTATTCTTACAATGTAAATAAGCTTAATCTTGTTCATCAACGAGTAGTAATAGTTCAACTGGCACAGATGCCACATTTAAAAATCAAATTCTATCATCTTCAGAAGAGGAAATCATTTCTGAATTCTAATAAAAGTAGCAATGATTTTATTAAAAATAATAAAACACATAACTTTTTTTTTTTATTAATTCGATTTAATATTTCTTTTTATTTTTATATAAAGTAATAAAAAAAAAAATTAAAATTAAATTTAAATTAACAAAAAAGTTTAGGTCATACCAGGACTCGAACCTGGGTCACTGGATTCAAAGTCCAAGGTGCTAACCACTACACCATACGACCTAAGCTAATTAATAAATCTTAAGAATATTTATAACAGGTATAAGAATATAAATAATATTACATCTAGCCGCGCTTTAAAAATAAATATTTTAAATCAAAAATGATCTATGTTAAGAGATTAGTAGAAAAAGCTATCCTACCTAAAAAAGGATCCTTAAAAGCAGCTGGTTATGATTTATTTAGTGTTGAAGACACTATTATTCCAGCTAAAGGAAAATAATTAATCAAAACTGGAATCTCAATGGCTTTACTTGAAGGTACATATGGTAGAATAGGTATATTATATGTGTATCATTTTAAGCTCCTCGTTCAGGATTGGCAGCTAAAAACTTTATAGATGTTGGTGCAGGTGTAATTGATGAAGATTATAGAGGAGAAATATGTGTGTTATTATTTAACTTTGGAGAGAATGATTTTAAAGTAAACTATGGAGATAGAATTGCTTAAATGATCATAGAACATGTTGTCTAAACCGAAATTTTAGAAACTGATAATTTGACTGAAACATAAAGAGGAGAAGGAGGTTTTGGATCAACTGGAGTTAAATTAATATAAAATGCTAACAATTAATCTTAACAATTAAAATAAAAATTACAAAGTCTTTAATAATTGTAAAATGATTAGCCAGAACCTTGGTAAGAATTAACTATTCTTGATTTATACGGTTTATTTTCAAATGGACATATTAATAGTAAATAAAAATAATAATTGGGAGAAATTACAATGAAAGGAGATAAAAAGGTATTTGAATTATTTAAAAAAAATGAGGGAAAGAATGAGTAAATTATAATTTAATAGTTACTTAATTTAATCGAAGAATGATTCATTTATATATATTTATATATAAGTTAATATTTTAATCATTTTCAAAAATGTAATTTTAAATGTATTCATTTTTGTATTCTATTTTCATGTACACATATATTTTGATTCTAATATATATAAGAAATAATTATTTTTTTATTTGATTGCTAAGAACAATGTTCATTTTATTACAAACAAAGATGTAAAACAAATTTTATTTATATATACTTGTCATTTTTTAATTTAATTTATAATTGAGAAATATATAGAAGATGATTATTGGTATTATAATATTAATTTATTTATTAAATAAATTGAAATTCAGTGATTTTCAGTGATTATTGAGTATGAAAGAGATTAAGATAGAAGTAAAGTAGTTAAGAATATGAAATATTAATTGAAGAAAATATGATTTAGATGATTGATCAATTTGATTGAGATTGGTTTTTAATTGAATTAATAATTTATAATAATATTTGTCAATATTATTTATTAAATGATATTGGGCACAGAAGTTAACGAATTTGTAACAAATCGACAATAGTCCAAAATACATTATCTTTCTTAGGAAAATAAACTTCTATAAGAATATATTGGAGATTTGGAGAATGCATTAAAATTAAACAAATAAGCAATGTCTTTAGCACTGGATAATAAGAAGTGCCAAGTAATTATTTTAAATTTAATTGTAACTTACAGCAAACAAAAGATGGAAGCACTTTGTCAACTGATTAGAGTCCAGATCCTGATATAATGAAGTATTTAAATGAGGAGAATAAAAAATTGATGGAAGCATTAACAAAGTAATAAAAAGTGAGTAGTCAGTTGCAAACTAAAATTCTTTTATAGGAATAGATAGCAGAAGAATAATCAAATTATTATAAAGATTTGATAAGTGATTTAGAATATAAATTAATTGAATTGAAGCGAAATATTCATGATAAGGAATATGCAATTTAAGAATTAGAACGTATGAAGCCTATCTAAGAAAAAGAAGGCTAATTAGTTAAATTAATAGAAGTAGTGACACCTTCAGAATAGAATCTAAAATTACATGAAGAATTAGAGAGCGTTCGAGGAGTCCTACAGAAGATTACTGCTGAAGCTTAAAGTGTGTCAGAAAGTAACAACGCTTTAAGAGAGGTGAATTATCATCTGAAAAGAGAGATATTCAAAATGAGAATAGTGTTGAGAAGTTAAGTAAATTATTAGAATATGAAAGGTAAATATTTTATAATTTTATTGTAGATTTTGTATTTAATGAATATCTTGATAAAACAGATAATAATCTTGAATTAAATAAGGAATTATAAAATCATAGAGGTAGATTAGAACAAATGCATTAAGATTTATATGGTACAAGTAGTTTAGGGTATGGTTTTTCTCCGGAACCATAATAATTAAAATATTTAAGCAAAAATGAAAGAATGATATATTAAGAAAAATTGCATAAGATGGAAATGATGGTGAAAGGATTTAAAGAATTATTTGAGAAAGAAAAAAATAGTAACATGAATGTCAGTAAACTTTATAATGAATTAATTAAGAAATACGAATAAATTTAAGATACTAATGAATTATTAATACGTTCAAATTAATTAAAAGAATAAAGAAATGAATAATTAGTGGCAGAATTATAATTTTATAAAAAGTAAAATTAAAATTACATGGAATAACTCAAAACTAGAAAACAATTCAATTCTATCTCGCTAAACTAAGAATAAGATATAGCCGTTGGTATATTTAGTCCCAGATTTAATTAAAATAATGAAAGGATTAATACTCAACCATCCTATTTTGCTAGATAATCATAATAGTTATCAAATGCCGATGTTAAACTTGATGATACAGAACCTAAAGAAAATATTTCTGTTTAATTAAGTAATTCAAATCAAAAGCAAACTTAAAATTCTATTCCTTAAATAAAAATGAAGAAACTCTAATTAAAAGAATTAGAAATAAATACTGATGAAAATTTTGAATAGGTTCCTTATTGCTAAACAGCTAGGGCTGATAACAAACCATTATTTAAAAATTAAATCCAATCTAAGACAGCCTAATACTATGAGATGACTAGAGAAGAATGTGTCAATTTCATTAGATCTATATCAAGCGAATTCTTTTAGCATTTTGATGTATAAAACTTATATATAAATATCGATAGATAAGTAACATAAAGAAAAAATAATTAATAAAACAAATGGAGAATCCTCTATAATAAAATAAAAGACTAAAAAGATCTTATAGTAATCCATTTTCTTACTTTTCAAATGAGAGTTAGGTAGCTTTTTCGAAACCTCCAAAATAATCAGTTTTAGCTATTGTATTTATTTCATGCTTATACAATTTTAGACAAAAAATGAAATTTAGTAATTGTTAGTCGAATTAACATGTAAAAAGAAATAACAACCTGAACATTTAGATTTATTCAGTGTTGATGTTTCTTAAATTGATGGTAATAAGAATAAGAAATAAATGCTTGATTAAGATATTAGTTTTATTTCAAACATAGATTAATAAGATTGAGGATTCTTTTTCTATCTTTTTATTTCTGAATATCAACTTAATCAAACAATAAATAATCTATTTTAATATATAAATTTATATTATTAATTAAGCAAAATGTGGATATTATAGAATAATATTTTTTAGTTTTATTATTAAGTAACAATATTTTTGATTGTGTTTTTAATTCTTTATAATTATTTTTAAATAAAACCAAGAAATTATAAATTGCCACGTTATGGAAATTGTAAATTACTAATTCAAAGACATCACATAATAATTTCTATCTAAAGTACATATTAAACTTGTTGCAATCAGAAGGGAATAACCAAATTGTAATTAAATTCTTTATTTGTATTAGAATTTCTACTTACAGCAAAACTTGCTAAAGAAAAAGTGGATACGGCTAATGAAAGACTTTAAGAATTCCATACTAGTATATTTTGATGTTATTCATTTAAGCATCTCAATCAACAGGGCTTTTTAATGATCAAGATTACAAATTAAACACTATTCTATCTTAAGTTAAAGATGATATAAGTTAAATACACATTCATCTAAATCAACTTAAAACTTAATTGAATAACGATTTAAATTAATCAATTTTTGACTTTGTATAGTAAAAAGCATTGAAAACATCTGATTAATTTAAAAAGGTATAATCATTATTTTAACAATAAATTATAGTTAGTCTAAAGCCATACTTAAAGAATTAAACAATAAGAAGAGAAAAGAACGAGATTGAATGGAGATAGATTATTGAAGAGAAATACTTTTAATTAAAAATATTAAAGATTGAATGAAGCAGAGGAAGAGACAAATCATTAAACAATATAAATGTTTGATTAAAAATAGAATGAAGAAAAATTAATTTCTATGTAGAGGATTGAATCAATGTTAAACGAAATCGCAGGTGTATTTTAAAGAGTTGGAACTATGGTTAGACTTTAAGAAACCATGATTGAAAGGATTGATAAATATACAGATGAAGCATCATTAAATGTAAGTAAAGGACGTAAAGAATTACAAGAATCCCATAAGAGAATAAGTTCTAACAGAGGACTAATATTTAAGGTTTTTTTAATTTTATTTATTTTTGCTTTTATCTACATTGTATTTATTTTGTGAAAAAATACATTAAGTTTGAGTATACTAAAATTTCATTATATTATTTAATTAATTCATTTCATTTTCTTTATTTATTTCTAATCATTTTTAAATAACCAATTAAATTACTGTTAAGAATCTCAAAATTAATTAGATGATTATTAATAATAGAATTTTGATCATTCTAAACGAATAATGATTTATATGTAATTCGAAAGCTTGATCAATTAAATTTAATTAATCAATCAAAATAACTCAAATTTCCTAAATTATAATTAGTATTATAATATCTAATATATCAAAATTTATTATAAATAAATTATAATCACAATTAATATAGATATTATTCAAATTTTCTTTACTTTATTTAATTATCAACTTTTATAAAAAGTATTTTAAATAGATTATTTTAGTAATATGCTAAAATATCTATTTAATAATGCTTGATATGAACTATTTTATTGCATTAATTTACTATTGCCTTGTTTTAAAATACTTGTTGACTTAAAATCTTTATTTTGTTAAAAAACACAGATTCAAATAGAAGTATAGGTTTTTATTATTGTTAAAACTTAAATGAATAAAATGAAATTATTTAGCTGCCCTAGAAGTTATTATGATGAATTCCTTTCATATTACTCAAATATCTAAAGATATTTGAGTAATATTTTGAACTTTAATAATAGAGAATTAAAATCAAATAATGATATATTTATAAGATCTTAGAATAGCAAAATAGAGAGAGAAGATAATAAAAATATTTTAAAATTAGAATTTAATTAGATATACCTATAATTATCAATAAAAAAAGAAATAAATAATTGATGATCTAAATGTTTAAATAAATTATGGATAGAGTTTAGTAATTGATTTCAATTAGAAAATTATTGAATTAGATTGGATTGAGTTTTTCGTTTTTTAATTAATAATAGTTGTATTTGATATTAATTCATATAAGTTTTATACTCTTTTTTTTTTTAAAAAATAAAGATTTAAATTATTTATCAATATGGCAGAGGTTGAATAATTGTCAGAAGAACTCACTACTTTAAAGAGAGTCGTTTAGACATCATTGCATAGAGGTTAATTATCAAAAGGCGTACATGAAGTATGCAAAGCTATTGAAAGCAAATAAGTTTTAATTTTAATGCTATATATTATAGGCTAAGTTTGTTGTTTTAGCTGATGATTGCACAGAGGAATCCTATAAAAAATTAGTTGTTGCTTTGGCTAAATAATTCTAAATTCCAGTTTGGAGAGTAGAAAAAGGTGCATTATTAGGTGAATGGATTGGAATTTCTAAGTTTTTGACTAAAACTAAGAAAATCAAATCAAGAAAATGTTCATCTGTTGCAGTTAAAGATTTTGCTATTGAAGTTAGTGAAGCAGAAAAACAATTTGTCGAAGATAAAATAAAGGGATTATGAAAATATTCATCTGTACAACATATAAAAAGTATAATAATATGAATAATAAAATATGGTTTTCATGTTAGTAATTATGATTCTAACTAATACAACATTAAATTGATATTTATAATTAAATATACTCTACATTATTTATTTTGATTAATGATTAATAATTTTCAGAATAAAACACCTTTCTCTTAGATATTAAGGGGTCTGGCTGAATTTGGATTGGTATATCTTCTAATAAAATCTTACAATATTAATTCAGAGTCTTTAAAATCTGTAGCAGCATGATCATTTGCTTATCTATGAACTCTGCATAATGTTTCTTTATAATCTTCATACCACCATACAAATCTCTTAATGTCTAATTTAATATTTTGTATATTGATACCTTCATGTTCTAATAAAAATTCATTTTCTTTTACTAATTCTTAAGCTCTCAATTAAACATATTCATCAAACAAATTAACTTTTGTTAATTCAGATTTATATTCAAAGTATATTTTTCCAAATATAACACATTACACCACTGGAAATAAATATCTAAATGTTCTAAATCTAATATTTTATGTAATAACATTGTAATTATAGGCATAAAGGAACTATTATAATTAATTATATATTAATACTAAATTAATTCCAAAAGCTACAGCTTAATACCCAAACTTATTGTATTCAATAACTGGATAAGTCATATCGTCTTCCCATTCAGCTAAAGTATGTATAATACTATAAATATACGATCTTAAGAACTCAAGCAAAAAGCATTGAATGGAATTTTTGGCTAAGTCCAACCAGCAGTTTCTATCAACTCAACCATCTTCTTTATTGATCTATATCTCTTCAAACGAGCTTCTCTGTAATAATATATATCATTTTTAACCTGAAAGGAGGGAGATTCTAGTTTCTCAATCCAAGTAAACTGATGATTGTAAAATAATTATCCATTTAATTTATTATTAAAAAATAAGATTGATTTTATGATATTTTTTTTTTATAAAATAAATCTTAACCTCAATCTTGTGATTCACTTTTAATGACATTCTTTAATTTTCATACCATTATACTAAAGAAATATTTAAATTAATATAATTGTGATATGAAAATTATTTTTATATTTATTTTAGCTATTCTTGGATATCATTATTTTCATTACTTTCACCTTTATAATTATGAAATAATTTTGATAGGTAAGATTTTATACATTAATACAATAATTTAAAATAAGTCATGGCAACATTAAATAATCTAAAGTTTCACAATATGTTTTTCAGCTGATTTATTATTTAGATCGATCATATTTGAATATTAAGATAAGGATTTACCAAAATTGATTAATTCAATTATTGCCCATTTCTTCATCACAACTATTTAATGGAAACTTCAATTTACTTTCTAATATGACATATTTTATAATTTAAGTCAAGCCAAAATACTTACTTGGGCATTCAAAAACAAATACTTACACACAAATGAATCAGATGAAATAACATTGTTTATTTAATTAATATCGGCTTCAATCTATTAAAATATGCTTCTTGGATCTCATAAAAATATCATAACAACAATTATTTCATTATTATCCAATTATTTTTACCAACCATATTTCTTTTAGTATTAACCCAGTGATTATGGTCTGACCGCATACAGAAATAAGCATTATTTATCATAATTTGTTTTTTATGGTATGAAGTTATTTTGAATTTGTATATTATATTAGAAATATAAATAATTGTTACTCATTCATTTCCATCTGATACATTTTTTAAATTTTATTCATCCATAAGTTAAAATAATATTGTAATTTCCTGAAATTAATACAAACTATAATAAATGATTTTTCAATGTTTGTAAAAATACAAAATAATAGAAAAGTTCAAAACAATGTTAATACTTTAAATACTTCTATAATAAATGATATAAAAAATAAGCGAAATCTTCAAATAAGATTCTGAAGTCATACGATTTTTAAAGAAAAGTAGCCTTTCTAGAGACAATTAAGTTTATAACTAGGAAGAAATAGAGTTTTTAATATAATACATGATTAAGGAAAGAAATCTCAGGGATTTTTTTGACTTTTACTCCAGGTTCGAAATGCAAACTTACAATATCAAAATGAAAATGCTCATTATCACTCATTAGTAAGTTCATTTAAATGAAGAATTCTCAAAAATATTTACTACCTTAAAATTACCTAATTTCTTTTTACTAAAACACACTCATAGAAATTATGAAACATGGTTACTGTTAAATATATAAATTCCATTTTTATCTTATTTATAAAAATTGGCTATTAGCTTTAAAGACATTAAAAGTTACAAAACTTGCATTTTTAGAAAATCAAATAATTAGAAGTAAATGTAGATATTTATTTTCAGCTTAGTAATAGATAGTTTTAAAATGGTTAATATTGTCAATATGGCTCTTTTTCTTGTGCCCAATTTGAAAACAGCCCTAATAAACTATCCCTAAGATTTATTATTATAAATATTAACATTTAGATTATATTAGGAAATTCAAGGATACCAAAAATATTTAATCAATTCAATGATGTCAATATTTAATAAGAACTCCTAAACATAAAATGTTGAAGTATACGAACTTTTAAGAGAAGTAATTATTATGTACCATCTATTATAGATAAAAACAATAGAATAGAAAATGATACTATTTCATCAATTTCGTAATCTTTACGATTCTTAAGAAATTACAAACTATCCATATAAGATTAAGATAAATATAGAAAATTTCAATAAATCTCAGCAATCTGAAAAAGATTGTAGAATTTAAACTAAAAGAGAATATCTTTAATCCTCTTCTAGAACAAGATAATCTACAGCTGGTGAAGCAATCACACCTAAGAGTTAAAAGTCTTATAATTATTTTGACCATCATTATTCCTCTTGTGCACAACTGTTAATAAAAGATTATTAAAAAGTAATTCAAGAAGAATCAGAAACATAAATTGACTAAACTCTACAACCATGAATATTCTTATTTATATTACAATTCTAAAATCATAGATATCAAACTGAATTATATAAATTTTAATAAGATAGCATCCTGTAGCAAAAGATTGCTCCAACTTAAAAAAAAATAACTATCAATTTTGTATTTATTATCATATTTATATGTATTAAGTAAAATAATTTCTAGTAAGTAAACACAATTTAAAAGTAAATAATGAAAATCTATAAAGTAACAAATACAGAAAATCTTTTGAATTAAAATTTTAGCTAAAAAATAGATTTTAAACTCATCAAAAAAAGAAAATGTTTAAAAATTTTGAAATATTTTTTTCCTTATTTTTATGATGAAAATGCGTTATTTACTCATTTATAAGGTGACTTATTGCCATTCTATATTGCTTTTATATATTTCTCATATTAATTTATACATTACAATTCGATTAAGGTAAATTTAATTTTAAAACCATTAAATTTATTTATTTTTAAAGCAAATATAATATATATGAAGAATTGATAAAGTTTCAGTATAATGATAAAGATATCTAGTCTTAAAGATTAAATAATCTTAATTTTTTAACAATAGCTTTTCTGAAAAAAAAAAAAATTGTTAAATATTCTTTTTACAATTACAAATATCTTATAATGTATTTTCAATTAATTATCTAAACTTTATTATCTTATTTAATAATATTTCTTTAATTATAGTTCTAAATAAAATATTATTTAATTAATATTTGAATAAAATTATAATTATTATTATATGATAAATAGCTTTGAATGAAAAAAACAAGAATAATCTGATATATACATATATATAGTTCATTGATTTGGATCAATTATTAAGAAAATAATTAAGTAAATATTAGATTAGAACAGGTCAAAAATATGTATAACTAGTAAGAAAATTACTTTTTATAAAATATTGATTTGAAAATAATATAAAAAAAAAAAATCAATTATTCTTCATATTGTTTATAATTTTAGATAGCGATATATGAGAATATGTAAATAAGTAAGTTTAATGAATAAATTTTATATAATGATCAACTTTTTTTGTGTTTTAATTTTTAATCTCATATATTATTATATTTTAATAAGAGATTATTCTAATTATATTGTAATTATAATATTTTTTGTATAATGTCTTAATTATTGGATTAAGTTTTAAGGCAATAAAAATAGAGGAAGTAAGTATTTTTTTTATTAAGAGTCAGACAGTCAAAGGGATTTTAAAATTTCGTTAAGACTTTGCAATGCCACACTGCGAGAACAATAGTGAAGACGCCTTGTTTGAACCAAATGTGTGTTCAAATAGAAAAATCGAATTATAATTACCTGAAAAATCATCATTTAAAGGGGACTGCTTAAGTCCAGATCCTGATTTGGAAGAAGAGAGTAGGAGTATGTTACAAGTAGATACAAAATAAAAAGTAAATTTGTGGGTTCATGGTGGATTAAGAATCATGTTTTATATAACAAAGTTTAGTAAATAAATGAAAACTTATTCAACGGAAGTAAAGTTTAAATCTTTGACTAATAATATGGTGAGTTTGATTTAAGATGCTGCCAGCGATTCAGATATTTTACTGCACAAATTAAATAAAGTTGAATAAGTGATGCAATCTTTGAAATGGTTTATAAATTAAATTCCTGTGCTTGATCCTGATTCTCTAATAAAAGTGCTTTGGGATATTTTTGTTTTAACTCAGATTATCATTAATATTTTTTATATTCCTATGAAACTTGGTTTTGATTTTGAAAGAGAAGATTTATTGACTGGAATATTTTTGGAAACTTTGCCCTCTTGGACTTTTGTAATGGATATAATTTTAACATTCTTTACGGCATACTATAGTCAAGGATAGATTCATAGAGATAAGTAATAGATTCTTAAACATTACGCTAATTCAACATTATTATGGGATTTAATGATAGTAATACCATTTATTTTATCATCTTACTCAGTACCTTACACAGAATATATATTATTGCTTAGAGTGACAAAAGTGAAATCTATGATTGAAACTATTGAAGAAGTTACAAATCCATCAAATAATGTATAAACTATCTTAGAATTATTTAAATCAATTTTCTTAGTTTTATTTGTATCGCATTTTTGTGCTTGTTTATGGAATCTAATCGGTGAAATGGAATTAGATTAAGGTTAAAACTCTTGGTTAAATGCAAAGAACATTACAGAAGCAGATTGGTCAACTAAATATATTCATGCATTTTATTTTAGTACTATTACTACATTAACTATCGGTTATGGTGACATTGTTCCCTAAACTGATCTTGAAAGAATGTATGTTATAATAATGGCTATGGTAATTTGTGGATTTTTTGGTTACACTATATCTAGTATTGGTAATATATTAAAATAATTAACTGAAAAGGATTAATAATTTAAATAATAGATGATGCACATCAATGGTTTTTTAAAGAAAAAAAATATTAATAAATAGTTAATGTTGTAAGTTCGTAAATATTTTGAATATTTTCTAAAAATGGAATAAGATTTTAATGAGTTTGGAGAGAAAATGATGAAAAATTTAGATAAAAAATTAAAAGAATAAGTAGCAATAGACATGTATTGTGACATGTTAAAAAAGTCAAGACTTATTAAATAAACATTATCATTAAAAAGTGTTCAAAAATTATGTTCTTTTGTTCATGAAATTAAGGTTCCACCTGAAGAAATTATAGCTTATTAGAATGAATAAGCAAATAAATTAATCTTCTTAAAGAGTGGAGAATTAAGTTTAATATGTATATATAATAACATTCTAATTTAATAGGTGATTAGAAATTAAGAGAAACTATTCTTACCAAAATAGAATAGGGTAAATTCGTTGGAGAAAAAGAATTTATTACCTAAGCTAGATATGAATATACAATAAGATCAGTAAATTTTTGTTAAATAGCTTTTATTAAGTAAGAAATAATTATAAATAATCCAGTTATGAAGATTTCTTGAGAATTATTAGAGAAGATTCATTGGAAGAAGAAAATTATTGTATGCTTAGAGATCAAATGTTATTTACAGAAGAAAAGTAAAATTACGGTGAAGTTTGTTACATATGTAAATGGACACATTAATTTAAAAAGTAAAATTAATTATAATATCAGATGTCCATTAGTTTTTGTTCATTTCAATTAGGATAGAATAAGAAAAAAGTTTTTGATATCAAAGAAAATGGATAGATCTTAATATAGTAGAATTTTAATTAATAAGTAATTTGATAGAAACATTGTAAGAGAACATGCTTTAGCTTTAATTGTCAATGATAATATGATAGCAATAGATGATTTAACTGATTAATATCTAGATACACTAGGATTTAATATGGATAATGATGAAAATGAAAGATTAATTAAATCAATCAAAAGCTAAAAGTCTAGTAAATCTGTTCTTAGAGGATTGACAGGTTTTGAATAATTCAGTAGTGATTCATCTGAAAGCGCAAATGGATCTGAAGTTTAATTAAAAAAAACTAAAACACCTTAATCATCTAGATATAATCATTTGCAAAGTATGGAACAAAAGAAAGTTAAATTTTAAGAAGTTACTGAACCTGAACCTAAAATATTAAGAGCATAAAATTCCTTTTAAAGAAAAGCAGACAACAGACATCGAACATTCTAAAGATTAACACAAATCTCAAATAATAGATTTACACATATTTCTCAAATATCATAAGAATAAATTTTTCAAAATTAATCTATTCCTCACTAAAATCCTAGTGTTAGCAAAATTAGAAAAAATAACTCTAGTTCATATTCTAATATGGATTTAGAATTACCAACTAAAACTTAATCAAAATTGGAAATTGTTGGAAGTAATCTTGTTAATTAATTTGATGATGTTTTCTTATCTAAATAACCAGATAATCAAAATCAAAGAATTGATTTTGAATTAGACAGGTATTTTATTACTACATATTATTTTACCAATTCAAATTTAGATTAGATATTATAAAAACTAAAAAAACCCCAAAAAACTTAGAGATCTAATCATATTTAGAGTCTTATAAGTAAATCTAAAATTAAACCTGGTCTATACAGTCCTGTGTCGTAGTGAAGATTTTTATTTATTTTTTCTTATTTCTCAACCAAATAGAATAATAATAAGCTTTTCCAAATTTATCTAATTTATATGTATTAAAAATCTTTTTTTTAAATTTATAAATCTTTGTCTTGTCTTCTCCTTTTATCTAAAATAATTTTATTATTTTAACTTAAAACAAATATTGAGGATATGTATAAGACTGATTTAAAAGAATTAATATAGAGTTGCAAAAAATATGCAAATATAAAAATATATTTAAATCTAATTTATTATTTTTAAAGAATGATTAAATTTCATATAAAGTATTATAGACTAAAAATTTGCATTTGCTTAATAAATTTCAAATAAAATAAAATACAATTAAATCCTAGATATATGAATAACATCTTGATTTTTGTTTATAATATCAATAAAAAAAAATTTGATTAGAGATTGATTTAAATTTGACTCTTTAAACATTTATAATTAATAAATCAAATATTAGTAACTTATTAGTTACTTAAAAACTATTTATTTTTTAAATAGGAATTGATTTTAATTCAATTAAAACAGTTTAATAATTTGATAATTAAAAATAGATAACAAAATAATTAGATTTGGTTCAAATGAAATTAAAAAGTTATTTTTTCAAATATAAAAATCACTTATACTTTTTACTTAACACCAAATTTCTTGATATTTTTCTCTTAAATCACCATCTTATTCAGGATATATTTCTTTCAATATTATTGATTTATCATGGTTTTGATAAAATATATTGACATTATTCTTAGGAATAACTAAATGAATCCATTATTAATCTTAATATTTGACTTATATTTTACTAACTTATTCTATAATAATACTTTGAAGTTTGGTTATCATATTTATAAACGGTTGGACAATAAAATGAATCTACTTGTTGTTTATGATAGTTTAATGGTGCTAAAGCTTAACCATTATTTTATTTCGCCTTTTCTTTATTATAATTTATCATTTCGTTGACAAAACTTTCTTTTGTATTTAATATAGCTCTGTACGTAGTATCATAAAATTTATAATTGTATTCTGAATTATATTCCATTAGTTCAGTCATACCTTTAATTCGACCATTTTGAAGTTACTCCAAAATTCCGTATTATTGATCAGTACTATTTAATTATCTAGTAAATAGCTTATCTTTTTGTATTTAGGGAGATGCATTAAAATTTTATGATGAGACATCAAAGTTTATAACAAAACAAGCAAAAATAGTTAAAATTAACATAAATGAGAATCCTAATTTACTTATGCTTTTATTCTTTGAAACAGAAATAGGAGCTTCTTCTTCAAGAACAAATTGTTTACTTCCGCAATTTATACAAATCAGATTTGATTACTAGGATTATAAATGTTAATTAAGTTTTTAGACATCTTCTAATTGTTATTGTAAATAGCTAACTTAATCTGTCAATTCCTGTATGTAATTTGATTACTTATTGAAATCACCTTCTAATTTTTATAAGTAAGCTTTCTTCCTATCTCTTGAATTTTAAGCTGATATTCTATTTCGTATCATTTGTAAAGTTTTTTTATCTGTTGTTTCTGTTGAATGTTTTTTTTCATCCTAATTTATTTTGTTTACATTCAAACTCTTCCTTTCTTTCTTTATTTTTTTTTCGACTCCTTTCATACATGATTTTCATTACCTTCCTATGAATTTGAGGATTAAGAACCTGTGGATCCTGAAAAGAGAGCAGGAACAATATTAGATGATTCCGTAGAACTTTCTTATTCCACTTACTATTGATAAAGTTTCTAGAATAAATTCGATTGATCATTCTCTTCTTAATATTTCTATTATAACTCTACTATTAGTTATGATAGAGGTTTATCTTTGTTTTATTTTATCATATTTACAATAATGTATTTATTTAATGAGAATCAAAAACAAATACCATTTTTCATAGTTGAATTTATATATATATATTCACTAATATATTGAAATTTAAAATATATTATAAAAAAATAATGATTAGATTAAATAAGTTTGCATTTAGCAAAAAGTTAAATAAAATAATTTAAACAGAAGCTGAACGTGAAAGAATAAGAAAAAATGTTGGAGAATAAGGAACATTCGAAGATAATGGCAAAGCATATTATTATAGAGACGGGAAAATAAATAAACTTGATTATATAAAAAGAGAGGAATTAAAATTATAAGCTAAAATTGATCCGTACATTTAAAGCAAAGAGACTAAAGAATAATTACCATTTATCTTTATTAGTACAAGTAATAAGATTCTTAAGCCTTCATTTAGTTTTGGCAGTCTTTTTAGGAACTATATTTTTAAGATCTCTAAAGAAACCAGAAAAATAACATTAAGATGTAGACAATTCTAATTACGAAGCCAATTATTAATAAGCTCTAAAAGAATAGGAAGAATATGATGAAAAAATTAAATAGGAAAAACTTTAAAAGTTTAGAGATTAAGAAAATAATGACATGGAAAAAGACAAGAAAAAAAGAGATTTTAAATGAGTTTATAATATTTATAAATGAATAGCACTTAATTATTTTTATTTAAAATCAGATAATATTTAACTTGAATCATAAATAGAACTATAACTAAAAATGAATATTAAACAGATTATTATTTATTTAATTTCAAACAATATTGATAAGAAATCTAAAATAATTTTATAATTAAATAAAAATTATAAATAACTCTCTAAGAAACTATAAATTAGTGTTTCATACCATACAAAGTTTAAAATTATAAAGTTAATAATTTTAGAAAATAAATTATTTATAATAGATGATAATATCAAATAAATTATTCTAAATTTAACAAAAACTATATCAAAAATTAATTTGCAATTATTCATGTAATGAGGTTTCATCAATATTGTTTAGTTTGTTAATAAATTATTTATTAAATTTAATAATCAAACTTAATATCTAATGAGCAATTTCATCTTATTAATCTTAAATTTAAAATTGAATATATCTCTCTTTTTGGAAAAGCATTTAATTTCAATTACTTAAAGTACCTTTTAAAGTTTATTAATTTTAAGATATTTTTTGAGTGCTTTAAATTTAATAAAAAAAAAATAATTTAAAATTCGTGGTTATAAGTTTGCTTTTTTTAAACAAGGTAAATTATATTATACAAGATTGTTTGAGATACGATTTATTATAAAATTTCATAAAGATTAAATTTATAGTTTAACTTCATACTTTTGAATTTTCCAAAAGTTGTTTAAATTATGTATTTACAAATTTGATGCTGTCAAAATCTATATTTTTTTAGTTTGTAATAATCTACAAAAAATGATATAATTATATTATCAGAAACACCATTAAGTTTTTTTGAAATTCAAATTGATTTATGTCGTGTTTTTAGGAATATAAAATACAATTTAAAAGAGAGTGAAATTATAAAATTTAACAAGAAAGATAAATTAAGTGTTTAAAATAGTAATAATAGAATACTTATGTTTGGTAAGGAAATAGAAGAGTAAATGAAAATCTAAATGATTTCAGATTTATAATTCCAAAGTGGAAATAAATAAATTGATTTGGTATCTAATGATAAGAATTAAATATTATTAATTATAATTAAAATGTTTTAAGCAAGAATGGATGATAATTAATGGATCAATGATGATCATATGGATTAAGTATAGATATGTATAAAAATAAAAGCCTGAGGATATTGGATTTGATAAGGAGGAGATAACGAAAGTGGATTTATTTGTAAATAAACCATTTGATATTCCCAATTTTCCAAAGAATGAATAAATAAAGCAAGCAGGAATTTCATCTAGGATGTTTGTTATAATCACAAGATAGAATAACATTTATCGATGGAGACCAGATAGAGATGATTAATGTGTATAAATGGAATTGCCAGAATTCTAATAGAGTGGATTGACAGGTAAAATATTAGGAGGGAAAAAGAACGATAGAAAGGATGTAATATTGGAGAGATTGTTTTTATATGGACCGCATGCTTTGATTGTTTCAGATAATGGGGAAAGCTTTTATATCAATGTAAAATCTGAGAGAATTAGATAAATGGAATAGTTGAAAGGGAAATAAATAAAGTGTGTAGGTTGGGATGATGAATGTGATGAAACTGACACTCATGAAATTTTATTAGCGACAAAGGATTCAAAGATCTATATATATAGAATAGATTGTAGACAAGGAGATGTAAGAGAAGAAGAAGCAAGGTTAATGGTTACAATACCTAATGAAAGGTAAATAAATCAAATTGAATAATTTACAGTAAAGTATGATAATAATAAATACGCTTGTGTAGTGGTATCAACTAACTTTAGCTTGTTTTTCTTTTATGGATTCAACAGTCTTAGCATCTTATTCACAAAATATAAAGATCCACAAAGTGTTGCTAGAGCAGAATCATAGTCATCGCGTTATCATACAAGTTTATTAGCTGTAGCTTAGAGAAAAAACTCATTTCTATTTACCAATGGTAAGTCATTAAATTTGTTTACTCTTCCTGAAAAAGATTTGAATGAATCATTATTACAATAAGGTAAGCAATTAAAAAGCGTGAATAATTTTTCAGAGATGCCAGTTCAAATTGGATTAACAGACTTTCACTATTTTATTCTGAGTGCAGATTCTTTGACTATTTTCAGTAAAATTACTTAATAGGAAGTTTAAAAATATGAACTAAGAGGAATGGGTAGGATTATGGGAATGTAATATGAAAAAGATGATAAAGTCTTTTGGATATATTCAGAAAGAACATTTTGCAAAGTTCAAACTGAAGATGAAGATAAGGAAGTTTGGAAATTACTGTTGGATTAAAAAATGTATGTTGAAGCATATGAAATATCTAACAAATATAATTCAGAATACACTTAATATATTGCTGGATTATGTGGTGATTAATTGTTTTAATCAAAAAGATATAATGAAGCTGCTTCATATTACGAAAAGTCTTCCAAAAGTTTTGAAGAGGTATTTTTAAAATTTTTAAATTGCGATGACATGAAGGCTAGAATTGGATTGGAATAATATCTCAAACATTTAATTAATAATTTGAAAGGAGAAACTGAAAGAACTCTTGTCTTAGGGTGGCTTTCTGAATTATTGATTTATAGATTAAATGAATAAGAAAAGTTGATCTAAGAAACAAGAATTTATGAAAATGAAACTTAAAGAGATAAGGATATTAAAGAAAAAAAGTAATAATTAAATTAATTAAATGAAGATCTTGACATCTTTCTTAAAACTTATAAATCAGAATTAGATTAAAATTTAGTTTATTAAATTATGGTCAGTCATGGTAGATTATAAAATTGTGTGGAATATGCTAAACTCAATAATAATTATGAAATGATCATTTAACATTATATTAATGAAGAAAATTATAAGGAAGCAATCAAAAATTTAAATAACGTAAAAGAAAAAAGTTCTATGGAAATCATTCAAAAATATTCATTTATTCTTATGAGACACGAACCAGAACAAACATTAGATATTTTGTAAAAGAACATTAAAAAGTTTGATTAAACCAAAATTATAGGTGGTCTCATGAATATCCCTGTAGAAAAAAGAGAATTCGGAATAAGATTCTTAGAACATTCAATTAATAAATTGGATTGTGCTGATAAAAGTATTAATAATATTTTAATATTCTTCTTAACTTAGCCATTATAGAAGGAAAAGCTAAATTATTATTTATAGGAATAAGAAGCATTATTGAAAAAAACTGAGAAGGTAAATTTTGATTTAGATTTTGCATTAAGACTATTTAAACAAGCAAGTTGTATAGACGCTTAAATCGTTATTTACGGAATGATGTCTCTGTATACTGAATCAGTTACTTTAGCCCTTGATTATGGAATGATAGAAAAAGCAAAAGAATATGCTTCAAAACCTGAGGATGATGATGAAAAAAAAAAGAAATTATGGATGATGATTGCTGAAAGATTATTATCTTAAAATTAAGATATTGATAAAGTAATTGAACTTACAAAAAATAGTTAATTAATTAAAATTGAAGATCTTCTACCTCATTTTAATGAAAATATTAAGATAGAATAATTTAAAGATGAGATCTGCAATTCTCTCAAAAAATATAATGAAGAAATTGAAAAATTAAAAGATGAAATGAAAAAACTATCTGCAAATTCGGATTAATTAAAAAATGAACTAAAAATGACTAAAAATAAATTTTTAATTATAGATACTTAATAAAAATGTGATCATTGTGCTAAATAACTATTTAATGATACATTTTATATATTCCCATGTAATCATGGATTCCACAAAGTAAAATAATCTTATAGAATTTTAGGATTGCATAGTTACAAAAATTAGATAGCTTCCTTAGCATTAAACAAATATCAAAGACGTAGAAACATTAGACATGAAAATGTAATCTATTTTAGTAAAATCTAATCCTAGTTAAAATGCTAGTAAAAAGTAATAAGGTAATAAGTAACATTATTTATTCTATAGAAGGTTAATCCTTCTTTTAAATAATGAACATTTTTGGAGGAGCCAAATAAGAGTAAAGACCATAATCTACATTGACACCAGATGAAGAAAAATTATTGAGAGAAACAAAAGATGATTTCGATAAAATTGTTGCTAGTGAATGTATCTTTTGCGGACCTAAAGTTGTTGATTCTATTCAATTTGGATTTGAATTCGATGCAAGAGAGAAAGATACATGGAGTATATGAATAATTTATATAATAAACAATATTAAAATTAATGTTTATTACTTAAACTACTCAAAAGTTTGGTAATCTACTTCCTCCATCAAGTCTAATTACCTCTCCTGTTAAATATGAACATTAGCATATTCCAATAACTGATTCAGCAAATTCAGAAGGTTAACCAAACCTTTCCAAAGCTGCTGATTTTCTTAAAGGAGCCAAAATCTTTTCTGTTAAATTATGTCCCATTGGAGTTTAGAATACCTTAAAATCGTTATAAATGCTTTACTCCTGGAGCTAAAGTCATAACTCTTACTCCATACTTTCCTAAGTCCCTTGCCATAGGTAAAGTCATTCCAATTACAGCACCTTTGCTTGCTGAATAAACTGTCTATCCTTTTTATCCTTCTATTCCTGCAAGACTGGCAACATTAATTATGACACCTCTTTCTTTAAATTCTCCCAAGGGTTCTTATTTAATCATTTCTACAGCTGCATGCTTTGATACAATGAAAGTTCCAACAACGTTGATTTTCAATACTCTCATCATTTCATCAACTGGAATAGTTCCCTTTGCTGTTACTAAATATCCAGAAGATAAGACTCCAGCTGAATTCACAACAATATGAATTCCTCCAAATTGATTTACTGTGAATTTGATTAATTGAATAACATTTTCCTCATTTGAAACATCAGTCTTAAAAAACTTTAAATTTGGTGTATTCTACTCTTATAATATTTTATCTCCAGCTTCCTATTTTAAATAAGATTATTGATTACTTAATTGAAATCGGCAATCACAACTTTACATCCTTAAGCTAAAAAGGCTAATACTGTAGCTAATCCTAAACCGGAAGCACCTCCTGTCACTAAGCAAACTGTATTCTGATCTAATTTCATTAATAATGACGTCTGATTTATTAATAATATTAATCATAAATGAGGCACTCGTAATCCACCATCTAAACGCAATACACACCCCGTTAAATAGTCTGATTAGTATATCATTTGGACTAATTAAGCGAATTCTTTTGCAGCTCCTAATCTTCCTAATGCTACTTGCTATTCTAATTATGCTTTAATTTTAGGTTAGATCATTTCAAACATTGGTGTATATATTATCTAATGTAATGTTATACAATAAAATGATACTCCTGGTGCAATGGTGACAACTCTGATTCCATGTTTACCCAAATCTCTTGCCATCGGTAATGTCATAGCTATTACAGCTCCTTTCGAAGCTGAATAAATTACTTAACCTCTCTATCCTTCTATTCCAGCTAAACTAGCAACATTAATAATAACTCCTTTCACTTAAGAATTTATCATATGTTAAGCTGCATATTTACAAACATTAAATGTTCCTACTACATTTATCTACAATAATATATTCATTTCAGATGTAGATGCAACACTTGATCTAGTAGCTGTCATCTAAGCAGATGGAATCCCAGCTGAATTAACAACTAAATTTATCTATCCAAATTCTTTGGCTGTAAACTCAATCAATTTTCTTATTTCATCCTCATTCTAAACATCTGTCTTTAAAAATCTTAAATTTCCATATTCAAATTTCTTAATTAATTCCTCTCCTTTCTCCTTGCAAATTCAATTATAATTCAACCTCATTAAAATCTGCTGCCACTACTTTACATTACTTTGATATCAACAATTCAACTGTAGCCAAACCTAGTCCTGATGCTCCTCCTGTTACTATAGCCACTGTTTTGGAATCGAGTTACATAAAAATTAATTTTAATTAAAATAGAATAGAATACTATCATAATAACTGAAGTTAATTCATTACTTTAAGATAATCAAGACTTTAATGTATGTTGGTAGGGAGGTATCAAATATCATATTAATTTATTATGGCTTTGTTTTAATATAATGTTATACAAATTAGAATTATATTTCAATTAAATTAATGAATACCGAATAAATTGTGATATCCTTCTTCTTTATACATACCTTACTGTCTATTGTTGTTTATTGCTTAGAACTTGATATTTTTAAACTTGTCATAGAAGGATTATTAATGGCTTTCATACTACTATTTTTTATATTTAAGAGTAAGAAGAAACTAGTATTCATTATTTAAACTCTTTTGTCTGTGAATATATTCTTAATTGGATTGGTTTAAACCAATTCATCATACATATTTATTCATTTTTTGGGATGGTTCATAGTAACTAGAAAATTCTTGAAAATTCATAAGATTTTTCGCTTACTTCACTTTATAATTATAATCCTAACCTCTGTGCATTAAATTTGGAGATATTGGAAGAATGAAACATATTAAGCAATCATATATATGTAAGGAGTGTTAAGCTTTTCTGCTTGTTATTTATATTATGAATACTAAATTCATATAAAATAAAACAACGCAGAACCGTTTTAAAGTTCTTAAAAAGTCATAAGTGAAGATTTTCATAGATTTTTAACAACACGAAGATCAATGAATACTTTATGTTCTGATTTTGTCGTTTTAGATATCATTCCTCATGGGGTAGTGTTGCTGACTTGTAAATATGAATTCTAACATATAAATGAGAAGGCCATAGATCAAATACATGGTTTGACTGGAATTAAACCTAGTGAAGATAATGTTGTAGATCTTATAAATTCAGTTTTGAAAGGGTAATCAATTACATTCATAAATTAGTTTATTAAGTAAAAAAAATTCACCTAAAAACAAGTCTGAAAAATAGGTTTCCATATAATTTAAACCTCAAAATCTAATAAATTTGGATTCTAGTTCTGAGATCAAATCAACTCCTTTAGAATATATAATCAATAATTAAAAAGGATTTTCCATTATGACTGTAACATATTCATTCTAATATAATAGAGTAAACTAATTACAACATATCAATCTTAAGGAAAAATAAGAAGTGTTAAATTTTAAATTCAAAAACAAGAAATACCAAATATTGTAATAATTTTAATTTTAGATGTAACATCAAAAATTGAAAGATAAAATCAAGAAAAAAAATACAAATTCCAACATTAATTATTAAATTCGTTTTCTCATGAATTGAGAACTCCTCTTAATTGTTCTCAACAATTATTAGAAAGTTTAATAGTAAAATAATAAAATGAAGAATAACTAAAATGTCTTTATTAAATTTTCCATTAAAATGATCTTCTCTTGTGCTAAATTAATGATATTTTAGATTATGCTTCAATGGAAACTGATAATTTTCATTCATTCTATTCTGTATTTACACTTGATTAACTATTTAATTAATGTCATGAGATGTATTAACAAGGATGTAAATTAAAAAATATTAATCTAAACATTAAAAACTCTGTTTATCCTCCCATTCGAAACGATTGCATGAGAATTAAACAAGTATTGGTAAACCTTATAAATAATTCAATTAAATTTTGCTCTCAAAATGGAAATATTACAATTTAAGCCAAAGAAAAAAATAAAAATGAAAAAAAAATGGCAAAAATTAAAGTTAAAGATAATGGTGTCGGTTTCAACTCACCATAATTAGCATTAATAAATCATGTACTTGAACAGAATAATGATTATTTTGATGCTACTACCTCAAGATGTATAGGATTAGGATTGAAAGTAGCCAATAAATAAGTCAAATCATTTATAAAAGGATATAATAGATTAAAGATATCCTCTATTTAAAATTAAAAAACTAGTGTTTCGTTTTACATTGAAGATTTAATTGAAGAATAAGATTTAGATTGCTAATCAAAAGCTTCTAAAACACTTTTTTGCAATTTGTCAACAATGACAAATTCAGAATATAAATTTATTTCTGCTTTAAAATGTAAGTGTCCTAAAATTTTGGTTGTAGATGACATTCCTTTTAATCATTAAGCCTTACAAATAATGTTAAGTGCTTTCAATTAGCTATGTGATCATGCCTTTGATGGTTAAGAAGCATTTTAATGTGTAAGCAATAGGATATAAATCAATAAATGTCATCCTTATTACTAATTAATTTTAATGGACATTGAAATGCCAAAAATGAATGGATTTGATTCTGCTATGAAAATTACAGAATTGCTTGATAAGAATAAAAATTAAACTAAAATTGTAATGTGTACAGCATACGATAATTTGGAAAGCAGATAAATTGCTAAATAATGTATGATAGATGATTATTTACCAAAACCTATTTAGAGGAATAATCTGCTTAACATTCTAAACCTATATATTAAATGAATTTGAATCTATTTCTAATTTTTTTAAAAAAAACCTTGTATCATATCTAATTTCTAAATTAATTTATTATTTATGATTAAAATTTAATTAATATTATTTTAGATTATAAGTGTTTCTATAACAGCAATAATACTCAATGCTAATTTCAATAATAAAATCTTATCCATCTACAATTCCAATTTAGCACTTAAGATGTTTATTATATTTTGGAATAAACAAGAATCTAGATAATTTCTAAATTTGTGCTGATACATCTAATACAATAGCATTTGTTTAAATCAAATTAAGATTGTAAATTATCAACAAGAATTGAATTCAATATATCTTACTTATTAACCTATCTATAATATTTATACATTTGAAAAACTTATTTTTAATTTAAAATATTTTTTTCATACCTAATAAATATTGGTGATAATGATTTACAAAGTTATTAGAATTAATATCCAAATTTCATCCAATATATAAGAACCTAAAGAATTATGAAAATCAAATTTTACTAAAAAAAAAAATAAATTTTTGTAATCATTATTTTTTAATTTAATAACTTATAAATTTTAGATAAATGTAAATAGTATAATAAAGATAAGCAAATTTATTAAAGTTTAAAATCAAAGGAAACAAAGCAGAAAATAGTAAATAATTATAGGCATTAAGTTTGATTTGTTAAGCTCATTTATCTAAAAAAGATGTTTTTCAATAAGATTAATAAATTATTTTGGAAGTTATTTTTTATCAATTGTTAGAAACTTATTTACCAAAAAAGAAATTTTTAAAATGGCTTTATCATTCGTTAAAATTTAGAGATGCAATCGAAAAATAAATAAAATAATCTTGATTACTTAATTTTTTTTTATCAAGTAGATGATGCATTTATCGATTTCAATAGGGTTGGAAATAAAATTAAAGAGATGTCAATAAAATAAATAATAAAAATTAATGTAAAAATTTGGCATAAGATATATTTTTAAATATCTATCATATAGAATTATTGGCATCAAGAGATATCTAAAAAAGTATAAGAGTAAAATGATGCTAAATTTAATTAACTTATACAATATTGGACTATTAAAATATCTTTGAAATTTTGAATAAATTTATTTTAATGAAGTTGAATTGCGGCAGTATTATCCACTATCTCATTCTTTAAAAAAAGTTAAAAATTACTTTGAAATTTAATAGTGTAATAAGATTCATTTTTTACATTGAGTACTTTATAGAAAATAACAACAGTGAAGTATCAACTTATAAGTAGAAGGATTAAATTTAATAAACAAATAATTTTGAATACTTAATATCATTTTATTTCTAGTAATTTACCTTTTTGAAATCATTTTTAAGTCAACTGAATTCTCAATTTCACAGTGTTTATATTGGATTATGAACCTTCGAGCTTTTTATATCAAAAATAAAGAAAAAATATTGAAATATATATTTATCTTTTGATTCTAATGAATATCGAAATAAAAAAACAAAACGGATCTCAAGTATATGTTAAAATTAGGTTGATTTTTGGAGAGTAAAGTAATTAGACTAAAATACTATTGTGTTCAGCAGAGCACAATAAAGAATATTAGAGAGAATCAAGAAAAGTAAAAATTACTTGTAAGAATTTATTTGAATATAAAAGGTATCTAAAGTAATATATAATCATAGAATTGACTCTAAGATTCTTATTTTATGTAATTAATAAATATAATCAGTTTAATTCAATTATGGATAATTCATTCTTAATATCAATAGCTTTACTGATAAGTGGAATTCTAATTTTAATACAAGTACTAGTTTTCAACTCTGACATGAACAGATTGCAATTGGCTATTACTATTATTTAAATACTTGTAAGCAGTATTTTCTTAATTAAGCCATATTTAAGAGGAAAAATAGTTTATCTAATTTCTTTTATTAGCGCTTAGCAAATTTTATAGTAAACAAATTTTTCATTTTTATTTGTGGTGTTAACTCAAATTTTAAGTTGCGAATTAGATATTGAAATTGGATTGAATAAAGCTTTTAGAATTTTGCTTCTAATCTCTTAAATTTTTAGAATAATATTTTTTTGGCAAAATAATATATTTGAAGGTATTTAAGTTATTATTTCGCTTTTGATTTCTTGTGCTTTATGGAAGAAATCGCATTTTTAATTTAAAATGAAGAAAAAAATCATAATCCAAAATTCTGATGCGAATAATAATATGTAGTTTGATTCTTAGAAAAACGATATAGTCTCATTAAAACAATTAGATAGTGAATTAACGATTTTAGATAATCTGCCTATAGGGATAATGTTACTAGATCATAAATAAAGTCTAATGTATTCTAATTAATTTGCAAAATAATATTTTAAAAACTTTGAATGCGAAACAAGTGAAGATATTTGCAAGCAGCTAAAAAACTAATTAATTAAGTATTATTTTCAAATAAAAAGTAGAATGTTACTGGATCACATTGGAGGGCCAGAAGATTAAAACAATCTAAATGATAACTAAAGATCAAACAGACCATTTTTATCAAGCATAAGGATAGAAGATCCTATTACAACAATTTTAAATTAAAAAGAGGAATAATTTAATCTAATTTACAAATATAAAGAGTTAAGTAAAAATGGGATTTCTAAATTAAAAGTTGTAAAAATTTAATTGTAACAATAATTTTTAAAATCTGAGGAAGTAATTTTAGTTTTCATTTAAAATATTTCAAGTAAAGAAAGAAAGAAGGAATTAACATAATTTATTAAATTTTAAAATGGTATTTTAAATTCTTTTTCTCATGAATTGAGAACACCTTTAAATAGTTCACTATAACTATTAGAAGCTTTGTCATCTAAATTAAATGATTAAATGAATAATGAATATGTTTAGCCTGCTTTAAATTCTAATAAGTTATTATTATTTCAAATTAATGATATACTTGATTATGCAGCTATATAATCAAATTAATTTGTATATCGCTATTCGCAATTTGATATTGTAGAGATTACAGATTATATAAAAAAGTTATACACATAAGCTTGTAAAACCAAAGGCATACTTTTAACTTGTAAAACTAAGTTACAAAATTTTCTTATAAATAATGATAAATAAAGAATAATTTAGGTTCTCATAAATTTGTTAAATAATTCATTAAAATTTTCACCTTAAAATACACACATAAGAGTTTAGTTTAAAAACAAGGATAAATATTCCGGATAATTTATTAAAATTAAAGTTAAAGATTAAGGATTTGGAATATCAGAGCAAAAACTGAATTTTATATCTAGAGAATTACACTCTGTATCATCTGATGAAAGTGGCTATTGGATGACCCAAAATTAATTATCTTCAGGGATTGGGTTGAAAATGTCTAATCGCTTAATTCAAGGATTGGCATAGGTAGAATTAAAAAAAAACGCATTTAAAATAAAATCTGCTCTTTAAAAATTTACAAACATTTCATTTTATATTTCAGACATGTCTGTAAAAAGGAATGATAATGATTCAATTTCGAAAGCCCTAAGCGATGATTCTTTTTTTATTTCAATGAATAAAAGCCTGGATTGTAAATTAATTCAGAGTATTAGTGAAAAGTCTTGTGGTTGCTCAACAGTTTTAATTGTTGATGATGTCCCATTTAATATCTAAGCATTGAGAACTATTTTAACTCAAAAAAAAATTACTAGTGATTCTGCATATAATGGAATTGAGGCAATTGATTTAGTTATCTAAAAGTATCAGTAAAAAAAATGCCATCCTTTTTATTAAATAATAATTATGGATATATAGATGCCATTACTAAATGGTTTACAAGCAACTTAAAAGGTATGAATAATATTAAAATAAGATAATTTCATTCTTTAACTCAATAAATGTAAGACCTCCAGTGATAGTAGCTAGTTCTGCTTTTGAATCAACTTAAGAAGATTTATCCTTATTTTCGGACATACTACCAAAACCATTGGATAGGTAGAGATTTTAATCTATTTTAAAAAAATATTTAACTAATTTTTCTTGATTAACTATGAATTTACTTATTACTATATTTCAATATTAATTTTAATAACAATCTAAAGACAGTAATTTTAAATTGATATATTTTAAGTATGTATGATAATCGGAAAAATCAAAACCATTTTGAAATAACAAATGTTCTTCATTTTAAAAATACTATTATATTATACAAATATAATAATTAACTTTTATAATTTATTTAATTAATAATGGCATAACTTCCATAGTTAATTCCTTGTGAAGAAATTTATGATTTGGATACATTTCAATTAGAAGATATGTAAACTATGATAAAATCTTTTACTACTGATGATGCTTAATGGAATAAAAAGGCTAGAAAGATCTTGGATCTAATTGAGGTTGAACTTAAAGAAAGATAAGCTATTGAAAATTTTGCTTTTAATATTCAAATTGAAGATTTCATTCAATAACCAATTTATTAAAACAATGCTCTTTAAGCAATTTTAAATGATATCAAAAATAGGCCAGCGAATTATTTAGATATGCAAATTTCAAAACCTAATCAATAAAAAACAGAATAGCAAGCTCCAGAGATATTGTAACAATAAAACAATATAAAACACCCTTAATAAACAAATTAATAAAATTAATAAAGCTCTCAAAAATCTTCATAATAATAACAAAATTAATCTGATACATTGTCAACAAGTACAATGACTAGAAGTAGTCATCCTTAGAGTAAAGTTTAACCAAAAAAACCAAACTAGCTTTAAGATTTCATGAAAGACGTATTGAAAAAGACAGATGTTTCAAATTAATAATTTATAATAGGATCAGCAGTAAATCATAGATTTATTCCACCTCCTCCAAAACCTTTGTTAAATACTGTTGAGAAAATTAAATAAGAAAAACTTATGAGAAAAAAGAAGAAAAAAAAAGTAAGAACTGAGAGTTTAGGAAAAGCTGTCGAACATCTTCCAGCTATTGGTAAATAACAATCCGTAATTAAAACTTAAACAAAAATTGAATAATCTAATGTTCATTCTTAAAGTAGTTCTACAAAATAAAATTTTGAATTAAAATAAACCTCATTAGATTGTTTTATAAATAATTAAGAAAATAAAGAAGAATTAAGTGAAAATTGTGCTATAAATTCATAGATTTAATCAAATAATTTAAATATTACTAATAAATTGGATTAAAATGAACTCAACAATAAAATCAAAGAACAATCTATCAAAAATAATATTAATGAACAAAATATTAGAAATGACATTGAATTAACTGAATAATATCAAACTTAAAATAATGGTTCCAATTTTCAAGGGTAAAAGAGCAATCCAAATTTGTAGATAGAAACTAAAATCTTTTTTAATCAAAATGATACTCAATCAAATATTCTACATTAAAAAGACTAAATTTTAAATATAGATACATTTAATACTGAATAAAAGTAGTAGGATCTTAAAGATTAAAAGAAAGTTACTCTTGAAAATGAAATAATTATTAATAATAATAGACTTATTCCATTATAAAAATAAGAATTACTCAAAGATTATAATAAAATTCATGATTTAGATTAAGATGTACAAAATGGATAAATAATTTAAAGCCAATAAGATGATTAATAATATAATGAATTTATAAATTAAATGGATAATTAGACAAGAGGATAGAAAAATTTTAAAAAGGAAGTGGAAGATTTAGAATAAATTCAATAGAGGGATCAAATATTATAAAACCATTATAATTATATTATTAAAGAACATAAAAACGATGAGTTGGTAGGTAATTCAAAAGAGGATTATTTAAGATAAATATAGCTATTATAAAATAAATAAATAGAATAGGAAGAATATGAAGATAATTTTAATGATGAGGTTGAGAATGAAAATTAAGAGGTTTCTTATCAATTGTCAAAACAAAATTAAGGAAATAATTAAAAAAATAGCGATGAAATAGTAAATTCACTAAAAGTATAAAAAAATTAAGAATAAAAAAAATAATAAAAAAATTAATAAGTTCCTAAGTAAAGTATTAGTTAATAAAGTTAAAGAAAATAAGATTTAAAAAGTAAACCAGGTAGTTAGTAATAATTAAATCATAAAGGTAATTTACAAAAACAATTAACGATGGAATCTAAAAAATAAAATGAAGATGGTAATTATCAATATATTAATTGAATAGGTGATGATTTTAATGAAATAGAGAGTGATTATGATCAAGCGAATTATGTGAAACAAAAATAACATAAAGAATAAGGAATTAAATAAAATGGAAAATTAGATTAATAATCTAAATAGAAAGGAGTAGTTGATAATAAATTAAAAGTTGTACTCACTGATAAAGAAAAAATGGATGAGATTAATAACATTTGCAAAGAAATGGGATTAGATGAATTTAAAGCAAAATAATAAATATAGTAATCATAAAATCCAACTTAAATAATTAAAGCTATAACTCCAAGTACTAATAATAGACCAAAAAATCCATAATCAAAATATATTTAGAAGATGCTTTAATGTATTGATGATTCCAAGTTAGAAGATTATTCAGATATTGTTCCAACATTTTAACATTTGTTTAGTGGTTTTTTCAATAATTGTCCTCATTATAATCATTTAGACGTGATGAGAGAAATATTTAGTATTTTCTCTTAACACATTGAGAAAGTTGATAATGTTGAATCTCTTTTAAGTAAGTACAAATCTAATCCTCTGGCTATTAATCCAAATGAACTTATTTACATTAACGATCCACATAGATTAATTTAATATTCAACAAGAACTGGAGTTGATATTTAGTAATATATTTAAAGATAGATGGTTTTTAATAAGAGACTCTAAAATGATTCAACAAGTTAAGGAAAGTAAGAAAGATATTTTAGAGTAGTGAAAAATAAAGAAGAGGTATATGGTAATAAATATAATAACAATAGATATAATAACTAGATCTTTTATGAGGAAACAAGGATGGACAGAGTTGCCTCATGGCATAGGACTTCGAACATCTTGGAATGTTTTATGGACATGGTCAAAACCCTAGATAGATTTAAATAAATTATTATTCTTTCAGAAAGTTAATCATTTTCCTTTTAATAAGAATCTAGGGAGGAAAGATTTATTGAAAAAGAATATAGAAAGATGTTAAAAATTAGGGACAAAAGCCTATTAAATATTTGATATTATTCCATCAACATTTTTGTTACCAAAAGAATATGTATAATTCATGGAGAAGTTTTATAAAGACTCTGAGTCAGAAGGATAGTAAAATATTTGGATTATGAAACCAACTGGAAAATCTAGAGGTAGAGGCATAACTGTTTTAAATGATATATCAGATGTAATGTATGCTGAACCTGTTGTATTGTAAAAATATCTTAAGAATCCTCTTTTATTAAAAGGACATAAGTTTGATATGAGAATTTATGTTTTAGTGACATCTTTTAATCCTTTAGAAGTGTTTCTATACAAAGAAGGATTTGCTCGTTTAACTACGTAGCCATTTACTCTTGATATTAATGATCTCAAAAATTAGCTTGTTCATTTAACAAATTTTGCAGTTCAGAAAACACATGTATAAATATAGGACTTAGAGTAATAATTGGGAGGTTGTAAAATATCTTTAAGATAGTTGAGGGAAAAATTAATAGATAAAAATATAGATTGGACTAAAATTTGGGAATAAGTTTAGGATATAGTTTTGAAATCCTTGGTTGCTTGTTAATCTGAAATACCAAATAATCCTAACAGTTTTGAATTATTTGGATATGATATTATAATTGATACAAATCATAAATGTTGGTTATTGGAAGTAAATGCTTCTCCATCTCTAGCTAGAGATTATATTTTGGATGAATTGATTAAATAATAATTGATTGATGATATATTTGATTTATTAGATAGTCCAAATTATGATAGGTAGAGACTTTGTGAAGTGTTGGAGAGAAGAATTTAAGAGGAGTAAGGTTGTAAGTCTGTTATTAACACGATGAATAATTCGAAATTATAGTTATAAAGGGATCTAAATTATATTTTGAATGGTACTCGTTTACGTAGATATGGAGAAATGCCTAAATAAATGGGAGGATTCATGAGATTAGCTCCATCCGAAAAATATGATAAATTGAAATCTTTAGTTTAGAGTTATAAAACCATTAATGGTAGAGGAACTATAGATTGAGTTTATTGATTTATTTTATAATATACTTTTATCTACATAATAAATTATTTTTATTAAACATTTTCAAAATAAAATTATTTGTAATTTTTTATGTTTACTTTTCAAGACAAGTAGATTTTAGAAAATAGATGTAAAAAATCAGAAAAATCATCTTTTTTAAATTAACCATCTCTTGATGAAAAAATTTCTATTTGTTTAGAAATTTTAGAAAAGAATCCAGAACTTCGTAAACCTGAGGATCTTTAAGTAAAAAATTAAATGCATTAGATTATTTAAGCATTTACAAGATAAAATAGATTTTTCAAATAAATTTAAGAAGAATAAGGTGAAAATGTCCTAAAAGAATGTTTCAAGAGAATATATATAGAAAAATATGAGGAAGTAAATTTCATTTTGATAAATAGAACCAAGTAGTTTTAGAATAAGGGGACAGGGCTTATTCCTTTTATATCATAATGATTGGAAATGTTTCAGTTTATGTATATAAGGATCCAAAAGTTGAACAAAGAGAAGAAGGTCTTGATAGAGCAACTATAATTAGAAAAAAGTAAATTGATAAAAAATAGTAGAAAGATCATTTAATACAAATAAACTCATATAAGGTGAGAGTTTCGGAGAGATGGCCTTATTAAGTGATAATTTAAGATCTGCCAGTATTATTTGTGATAGTCGATGTGTATTTGGTGTGTTAAGTAAGAAGGATTATAAAGAGATCTTGTAAAAAGCTTAAGAAATTAAAGTAAATTAACAACTTAGAGAATTTCATGCTTGTATGAAATATCATAATATTTCTACTAAACTATTAGACATCCTCTTTATTGCCTTCTAAAGTTTCCCTTATTAGTTTCGATAAGTTGTTTATTATTAAGGACAATAGAACAAATAAGAAATATATTTGATAAAAAATGGAGAATTTTTAATAACAGAAAATAAAGATAATTTCTTTAGTTCAAAAAAATGTGTAGAATATGTAGCATTATTGTAAAAAGGTTAATTTTTTGGAGATCACGAATGTTTTCTTAATATAGAAAAACGCTAGTAGAATGTAATTTGCAATTCCGAGAATGGAGTTGTTTTAAAAATTTAATTAAGCAATTTAATATAAAGATTATAATCTATCAATTAGATGCATTTATATGATCAATTAAGAAATTCTTGTTTATAAAGAGAATAATTTAGATTAGAAAGAAAATCAAGATTATCAACTCATGATGAAAACTAATTTATTGATATGAAATATGTTAAATAAAGAAATTTAACATACTAGGCTAAAAGTGTTCGTTCTGCTAGAAGAAATACCTTTAGCATTCGAAGTCCTTTATAAATGGTTTAAGATGTGATTAAGAACAAAAAGCAAGTTTATTTATAACTGTATAAGGAAGAAGATTATAGACCTTAAACTTAATAAAAACTTGCTCAAACATTAAAACAAAATGTCTAACAATTAAGAAGACAAACTTGGGAATAATTTTTAATAAATGATTAAAAGTATATCAATTGATACGAATACCATTTTTCCATTCTCCATATGAAGTCTTACCGTTTGGTAATCTTAGTAATGCCTTTCCATGCTATTTATCATTTTACCACTCTCCTTCATATTATTTTCCATCTGGGAATTTCAAAATACCTTAACCATGTTTTTGATCATTAACAAAGTCTCCTTCATAAACTTTTCCATCTGGCCATACATACTTACCTTTTCCATTTCTAAATTTACAATCTAATTTACTTTTTATTGTTCTTCCAATATCCTTAATAATATTTGTTGTCTGGCCATGTATATTTCCCATATCCATCAATGTTGTTGCTTCTGAATTCCCCTTCATATGTAGCTCCATCTATCCAAACAAATTTTCCTAATCCATCTTTCTTTCCATGTTTATAGAATCCTTCAAAATAACTACATTTACATTTATCACCATACCTTCCATCTGGCCATTTTTCACTTCCTTTACCATGTTATAAATCATGTTCCCAATGACCAGTATAAGTTGCCCCATCTTCATGAACGTAAGTACCTAGTCCATGTGCTTCGTCATTCTCCCATTACCCTTCGTAAACTTCCCCATTCGAATGTATCAATCTACCTCTTCCATGCGCATTCCCTTAGTAGAAGTAACCTTCATATTTAGATCCATCCTTGCATATTTTTCTTTAAAAAAATACTTCACATATTAGAATGCCTTTGCCATGTCTTAAGTCATTAATCCACTCTCCAAAATACATTGCCCCGTTTTCTAATTTGCTTGGTGCTTTGAGAACTTTCTAATGTACAAGTTAATCTTTTATATCGTCAATAGCAAATTCAAATGGAGGCAGCTGCCTCTAGCCCACATTGATCACACTTGTGGAATACCTACCTAAAAAACAGTGGCTACGTTCTTAACTATTCATTAACGCTATCATTGTATTTTTGTAATTGCATTTTCCAAACTCTTTAACGAGCTTACCAGCCACGGATCCATGACTACACTTTTATGATTTTTTGTTCCTAACTCTTTAATAGTTCTAAACTTTGCCATCTTGGTTTTTAATTGCCTCTGACCTCAATCTAATTAATTGGATCATGTTTCCAACAGGTACAATTATTTCCCATAATAAAAATATATTTATAATATATGTATTAGCATTTAGCTGAAGCCTCGTATGAACCAAGAATATTATCATGTTAGAAATCTGATTTGATGTCTACCAATGAACATAGTTAACAATGTTTCATTGCTTAATAATATTGCTAACATGATTTTTTATATTTCAATTATAGCATTTTGAGTTATTGTTGGCTGAATGGATCAATAATGGTAAAATATTATTAGAACATAGACAACTTTAATTGTTTCCGGATTTGTAGGATATTTAGTTTACAATGGAATAAGTGAAGTGATTAAAGAATATTTGATTCCTTCATTGGAATCTGTAAAAGTTCGTTTTGAAGTTTCTGAGATTATGGCAGGAGTGACTCTTTTAGCTTTTGGTAACGGAGCAGGAGACGTTTTAACAGCATTAGTAGCTTCATCTTATCCTGGAGGTATAGATTACAATATAGGCGCGACAATGGGAGCAGGATTTGTAATTTAAAAAGAAAAATAATATTTTATAGTTCTTGTGTAGTATTGGAGTATATTTGATTACTAAGACATCCAAATCTTAAATAAAAATGGAGCCTGTACATTTTTGGAGAAATGTTGGATTTCAAATTATATCAATTTTTGTTATTATGGTATTTGGAGTAATAGGCCAAATCTCCTACTTTTCTAGTATTTCACTTACAGTTTTGTATTTGATTTTGGTTTCTTTGGTTTATTATCAAGAAAGAGATAAAATATTGAAAAGTAGAAAAGACAGCATGGGAGAAAGAGTTTAGACAGTTAATGAGGCAAAATATGATTTAGAAATAGCTTAAAAATATGATGATATGAAATTATTATATTTTTGGGACAAAAAGTCAGATATAGAATTAGCTGCAAAACCAGTAAAATGGGCAACTCCTCTGATCAGATTAAACTATGTATCTGGGGATGCAAGAGTTAAAATGTTAGCTAAAAAATTTAGATCAGCAGTTTAACTTACAATGGCTAATATGGAAACATAAAAATAGAAATGGGAAAGATTGTCATTACATGAAAAGGTAAGAGCTGTTATTATATATCCTTTATAAATGATACTCAAATTCACTCTACCACGACCATAAGAAGATTAATTCGATAAAAATTAAGCTATAAGTAATTCGAATTTTCTTACAATTTATTTATTTTTAGTTTTCCCTATACCTGGATCGGTTTTCTTTGTATCAGTTGTATTCAGCTTCCCTCCCTGGTGGGTATACTTTTTGGCTTTAATGTTTGGATTCAGTGTATCTATATTTATTAATACAACTACTCCATCTTAAAGAACTCCTCCAAAATACTTTTTCTAAATACAATTGTATTGTATTTTAGGATCTTTAGTATGGATATTCTTTTTATCTGGATTACTGATAGACTTCTTATAATTTTGGGCCATAATCACCGAATTGAATAAGACCTTTTTAGGATTCAGTTTAATTGCTATGGGAAATGTGTTACCTGATTGTATAACTTTGGTTACATTAGCAGAAGAAGGTTATGGTAATAAATAACCTTATTAATAGCAATCATGGCATTAAATGGAATTTATTGTAATTCATTTAACTAAATGCTATAGTTGGTTAGATGTTCACCAATTTGATCGGTTTTAGTGTTGCATTTCTAAAGTAAAACTTTGTCAATTCAGGCCCGATTAAATTCAACCTATTCAGCATTATAGATATAGAATAAAATGCTTTTAAGTTAATGGTTATTTTAGCTGCTTTCCTTAATCTCTTATTTACATTAATTATGGTTGTTCGTAATCATTATATAATTACCAAATTCATAGCCAAGTTACTTACTATATTTTATACCATTTTTTTTATCTTATCATCTTCATCTGCATTTTATCATGCATGGGTAAAAAAATGAAAATATTATATTTATTTCAAATTATTAAAAATAATGTAAATCAAAACAAAATAGATGATATAAATAACATTAATTTATATAAATCCATTGTCACTATTCTTTTTATTATAAAAATTCTCTATATTGTTCTCTAAAATGTTTAGGGAATTATTATTAATTTTATTCATAATACCATTTTTACCATTAATGTAAATTTGGCAATTGTTGAAGTCTATTTTCTAATTTTAGATGTGCTTCTTTAAATCCTTCACATTTACTTAATAACGTTTGAATATCATTATGTAATTTTTGTTTTTTTTCTATAATGTCTTCCTATAAATATATAATAAAATCATTTGTACAATTTGTATTTGCTAAATTTAATTCTCGAAATTGAATTCACTTTGTATTAGTAAACCAGCATTTTTCTCTTATTTTTAATTTTAATCAGTGTCTGTTAATAGCCATTCAGTATCCCCTTTATTTTCCCCTTCAAATATTTATTTACTATAAAGCTTAAAAGGTTTGCCTTAATAAAAAAGAGCAATAACCAATTAAGAATTATCTTTGTTTATCTCTTTTCCAACTCCATGAGGCTGGTCAAAAAAGAATTCTCCTTGATAAATCTTCTTTTCAGTCTTTTCGTATAATATTCCTTATCCATGTTTGAGAGAATTCTTATAATAACCTACATAATTATCCTAATTAGGAAAATAGTGATTGGCAAATCCTTCTAATTAATCATTACTCCAATTCCCATCAACTATGGCTCCATCGAAATAATAACATCTTCCTATTCCATGGAAATTACCATTTTATACTTATCCTATGTATTCAAAATCGGATCTAAATATAAAGAATAGATTATACGTTCTATAAATTCCCTCAACAAACTCTCCTTTGTTCCACTTGCCTAGATAGAAATCTCCAACTTTTGAAGTGTAATAACCAAATCCATGACACCCCCCATCTTACCATTCCCCATGATAATAAGTATCATCATGATAAATTGATAACCCAATTCCGTTTAGTTTGTTTTCAGTAAAATTTCCAAAAGCCATTTTTATTCCAGATTTAACATTTTCATACACTTGAACTCCTAACCCTGTTCTTAATCCATTTTATAATTATCCATAATAATAAACTGATTCAGCTTAAGCATTTTCATGAAAGTGTTCACAACTAATAGACTAAAAGCTTAAATTTTAATCATTTAAATCACAATTTGTGTAAATCCTTAGCATCTTAATGGAATCTAATTATTTAGATTTCAGTTATTAATGATAATTCATATCTAAGGTTGGGATTGGAATGACAAATTAATATTAAAGAGGATTATTTGAGCTAACAGCTTAACCCATAAATTTTATAAAAAAAAAATAAATTTTATTTTTTGCTTTTCGGAGTTATATGTATAGAAATAAAAAAAAAAACAGATATTATAGGCATTCCTGAAAAGAATACTAATAATAAAAAATTAGTATTTTAATATATTATTATTATAATATAAATAAAAAATATGTATGCATTACTTTTAGTGATTATGACAACTATGGCTAATGAAACAGGTATAAAAATTAGACTATAATATGAGTGAAGTAAATCAGTTTAAATTAGTTAGTGGAAGATGCAATAGTTGCTTATGATTATAAAATTTATAGATTATAGGTTCAAAATCAGGAAAAAATATACAATAGAACATTAATAGTATAATTACTACCATAAATTGGGAATCCTAAGGTAGTTGTTGATTGCGACATGTAATTTTGAATAATTTCAACATTAGATAACCAAAATTATTAGATTATTATGAATGGTAAACTGAATCTTGGTTTATGCAACAATTATCAATATCTTATTAAGAAAGATAAGCAATAAATTGTACAGATAATACATTCTATATTGGTGTTTCAAGTGAGATAGTATCAGGTTATCAATTAGTCGTATACATTTAAGAGGGTATTCAATAGTTGGAATATAATATTCCTTTGAGGTAATACAATAATATGATGATAGTGGTGAATTAATAGAGCATGAAATACTTTAATTTATATTGAACCCAATCTAATCAACAGAATCAATTACAATTTAAATTACAGCAAATCAAGCAGAAAAGTATTTAAAACAATGTAGAACTCAAGATTGCTCGATTACTATCAAGGATTTTGAAGGTAATGATACAGATACAAGTCTTCATATCTAATAATCTTCATTTTCATTTATTCATTAAAACTGTTAAGATTGTTTTTATTTAATTGGATTATAAAGTAATACTAAAACTCAATTTCGTATTTTGGCAAGACGAAAAGAACAACATATTGTTTTAAGAGAAGGAGAATAAGAACAATTTCATGTTGAAGAAGGATTCTATAATTATTATTTGTATAATATCCTTAATGACACTAATGTAAAAAGTGTGAAGTTTTAAATGACTCAATATAATGGAACCTGTATAATGTTTGGTGATTCATTAAATAAATATCCTGATGCTTAAAATCATAATATGAATAGCTCTTCATAATTGAAAGCTAGTAATTCTACATATTTCTATTTAAGTGTTTATGGTTAGACAGAATGCTAATATGGTATTTATACTTTAGTTGAAAGATACCAAACTATCAATTAAACATATTTCATACCACTATAAAGTGGAAGGCCATAAAAATATTTATCAGGTAATTAATATAGTTTTTTTTAAATTAAAATGATACACAGATAAAATATCACAATCACATTATAAAATATTTAAGGGAACTTCATTATGTATGTTAAGTCAAATTTGAAGAATAAAGAGATACCAGATAGCAATAGTTATGAATGGAAGGATTCAAAACATATAGAAATAACAACAGATCATCCTAATTATACATTATTGTATTACATAGGAGTACAAAATTTAAATGATCATGGGGAATTTATTATACAATATAGTATGCATGGAGACATTGAATTTTATCAAGTAGGATCATAAATTATAGGCACTGTTGCTGAAAAAAAGTTTAGATATTATAAATTACCAATGTAACCTAGAAATCTAACGATAACTAAAGATGTTTATTCAGACAATGACGTTTTTGATCTAGACGTTTTCATATCATTTGATTAGAAATATACACATCCTAACATCAAAAATTACAATAAACATTTAATAACAAAGAATATAACTATTCCAGATTCTGAATTGTAATGTCCATAGAATTCTACAAAAATAAATGAAAAAAATGTATGTTATATTTACTTATCTGTATCCTCAAAATCTGGTACCATATTTTATACCATTTCAACTGCATACAACAACAGTAGAATTTAATTACATGAAGGATATCCACAAACTCTCACTTTTAACTAAGAAACCTTATTTTATTATATTCTTAACTAAAAAGAAGTTTCAGTTTAATGGTATTCCTATGGAGGAAGTTAAGCCTAAGTTGAAGCTTACTTTGGCGATCAAGACTATCCAAATTTAAAATATGAAACATTCCAGCCTCACTCTTATTTTACTTAATTTTAAAGTATTACAATACCAGAATCCAAATAATATTAAATATTGTACATACATGTTTAACCATTTACTCCTTTCTACTAAAATGATACATATACTATAGGTATATATGAAGAAGTGAAATTATTGACAGTATCAGATCCTATTATTGATATTATTTAGAAAGGGTAAATAAAATACTACAAAGTCTCATTGACAGAAAATATAAAATCAATTGAAGTAAGTATTCATGTAAAAGGAGGTGGAGATCTCATTACTGCTTAAATATCAAAAGGAAGAGATGAAAGACCCACTCTACATGAATCTAATTTAAAATGGACAAATGTTATTGGATCCTCATATATTCTTTAGGAAGAAAATGATCGCTATTTAACAAAAGATGATTATATTATAGGTGTTTTTGGACAATTAGATTGTGAATTTTAAATTAGTTACAATCTTGATGATGTTAAATTCTTTAATGCTTTTATTGGTTATCCTATTGATGTAATATTCCCTGATAATGTACCACATTATTACATTTTCAGAGATAATCCTATTGATAAGTAATTTAGAATCATTATCTTTGCACTTTAAGGAAAATTATAAATTAGAGCTAAATTATTAGATGCTAATTAAGATGATATAAGTTTTAAGTAGAATGATGTTCTTTTTCTAAATGAAATAATTGAAAAACAAAAATCATTTCAAGTTGGAACTTGTAATTTAGTGAATTGTGTATATTTAATAGAAATTACAGCTGTTTCTGGAGATTGTAAAGGATTGATTGAATTTAGTAGTCAACATTATTCAACTACTCTCTATGATTAACTTCAATGGAGAGAAATTTTGAATGAATAACAGATTTCACAATATCACTTCAATTCTTATTTTAATGTTTCAATTAATATTGAAATGATAAGTGGAGATATATAATTATATATAAAAGAAGATGATGAAATTAAGCACAATGATGAAGCTGATCTAACATAAAGAGTTAATAATGATACTTAGATTTTTTTCTAAAAAAAGAATTCATCAACACCTTTATTGACAATTAAAGCGGAATCATTAGCACCAGTTTCTGTTTTTAAGATTAGTGCAATCAGACAATTTAAGAGAATTTACACTATTCATTTGGGTCAGATGATGACTTTTAACGTCAGATCACTTGAGACCATTAATTTTTAATATTAATCAATCACTTAAAATACAAATAATCAACCCAAATTTATTACTTTACAAATTTAAAATATGCATCAATCCATAGAAAATTTGTATTTTGATATAAGCCATAATACAATCAAACCTATTAGTTATTTTAATAAATATCCAAAAGCTATTTCATATCATTTGTATGATTCCTTTGGATTATATGAAATTTCTATTAAAGCATTGTATAATTCAAGTTTAGTTAAAATAATCATATCTAATGGAGAATTAAATGCTTTAATCGATAATGTAGCATAATATTAATTAGCTTAAATTGGACAACCAAATTATTATGAAATCTTTTTATAATAAAAATCAAAACTATTTTTAGAAGTTTTCACTTGTTCAGGATCTGTATTGGTGTAAGGAACAAATAATTAAACAAATCTTGCTAAATAAATATTTGAAATTCAAGTAATGAATTCTTCAAAAGAACATCTGCAATCCATCTTATCACTTGAAGCAGGAACATATTATTTTCTTGTTAAATTGATATCTAGTCACATCTAAGATAATAATAATAATAAAATTTCATCATATTTTATAAAATAACAAACCTTTCATTATGCAGAAGTAATTCCATAAACATCATTTGAAACTAGTAATATATCAATAGATTGGCATAAATCAGATGATAATTTGATAATTCATATTCCAAATTTAATTCAAGTAAAAAAGGATATTGCATTAATTCATATTTATTTTATTGTTAGAATGCAATAAGCTATAGGTGAGAAGAATTTAGCTTGCATGTTTGAGTCTAATTATGTCAACAATAAGACTAATGTTTATGGTAAATTTACTTAAGTTGTTGATTAAAATAATTAAAGTAATACTACCACCGTTATTTTTATTACAAAAGATTAATAAACAAAGTATTTAAGTGTTGTTGGAAAAGTCGAAATATAGATAGAAAATGAAATTCAAGAACTTACATATCCTTTACCTATTTTAGAAATGAATTATACAAATAATTTATAGGAATAAACCTTTCATTGGATTTTGCTAGGCGTATTTCTAACAATCTTGTTCATTACGGGGTTGTTCATCTATTTGAATATAAAAAAATAAGTCAATCACTAGAGTCAAAACACTCTCAATATTGAAATGAATTATTAAACATTTAATAATTGATGAAATAAACATAAGTTAAGAATCTTTCCATCTTATTCCTGGTTCTTTATGGCCTTAATTATGCTTTCGACTTGCTAACAACCTAATTCTAAAATGTAATTCATTCTTACATTTCTAGATGTATTATCTAAAACTTCTTGTTTTGTTGATAATCGTTAAGAAACTTTTTGAATTGCCTCTATCTAGATAAGTGTCCCAAACAACTGGATATGTAATGAGTCTTTAAATACCCAAATTTTTGAGGTAATATAATGTTTCTATATTAGAATACCAATTTACACAATATTCAGCGAAATTTATAAAGTAAGAAGACAAGACATGATCCACCCATTATCATATTACTAAACATTTAATTAATTCTTCACTAGATAAATAAAACCTAGAAAAATTGACTCTGGAATAATCAGTCCTGCTGATTCCAAAATTTTATCAATTAGCAAAGTAAAAAAAAATGAATGTTTACTTGTTAAAAAAGTGACATATTAAATTGGATAATTTTTAACAGGCATCAAAGGATTTGAAATGGATTTTAAAAAACGATAGGAATCTTCAAATATTTGGTCTTGTATTTTTTATCTTGCCCCTGGTGATTACCATCGTTACCATTCACCTGTGGATTTTATTGCCAAAAGCAGATTACATATACCTGGGAAACTGGCACCTGTTAAGGAAAGCAGTCTTAAATAAGTATTGATATTTAATTAACTTATAAAGGGATTATATGAAGGAAATGAAAGAGTAGTTCTTGAAGGAGAATGGGAACAAGGACTTATGTACATTATATTCATAGGTGCAACTAATGTTGGTTCAATGAAGGTAAATTTCGATTCAGATTTGATTACAAACACAAATGAATATCACAAAAATGGTTATCGAAATTACTCTAATCTACCTGTTAACTTCCCATATTCATCTTGTGAAAAAGGAGTTCACATTAAAAAAGGTTAAGAAATAGGTAGATTTGAGATGGGTATACATTAGTTTAATTAATTTAATAGGATCAACTGTAGTAATGATATTTGAAAGTACATCAATTGATTGGAATATCAAAGCTCAACAAAAGGTTTATTTCGGACAATAAATTGCTTCATATTGAGATAAGTAACATGAATAAGTATATTATAATGTTATAATTTAAATATTCAATTATAAATATAAAATTTTTCTAAAGTGTGTTTTAAATTTTTAAGTGTATTATTCTTTTATAAATAAAAATATCCATCAGCAACTTTAATTCCCATTTTTTAGTCTTAAATTAAATAAATGGTATGTTATATAAATAATTTAAAAAAATAATAATATTAGTTTTTAAATTAAAAAAATAATAGTTTCGATCTTTTAAACCCTAAAAAATATCCTAACTTGATTTGCAACCAAGTTCATTAAATGATTATAAATATATTCATAATTTCTTTCAACCAGAAGATTGATAATTAACTTGTTATTTAGTTCTACAAGAAATAAAACTAAATTCTCAAATTTAAGAAAGTACTTACTTCAACAATTAACATTCATTATAGAGATTATTTATAATTGATTATAAAACAGACTGATAAAATTGAAAAGCAAAAATTGAATATTAAGAGATATTTTTAAGTGAATAGAGTAAATTAATCAACTACATAAACTACATTTTAGGGTATATTTTGATTAATTTGTATAGAATAGGGAAAAATTTTAATAAAAATTACATCATTTAAGATAATTATATATTCAACAATTTTTAGTTTGACTGAAGTAACGATTGAAAATCATTATAAAACTGATAATGAGATAAATTAAAGCGTCTATATTTTTCATTATATATACACTAATATAACTGGATTTCTTAATTAAATAATTCAATCCTTTAATTTAGGTTTTGTCAATTTCTCTTTGGCTATTAAAATTTTGTAAAATTTAATTTTACTATATATCTTTAACTTAAATTATAAATTATTAAATATAACATTTAATGTTTATTTATTATATTTAAATATTTAATAATAAAATAATCTTTAATTTTATTTTCCTTTCGCTGAAGTTAGTTGAACAACATGATTAAAAATTAATATAATAAACTTTTGCTTAAAATTAATAATGCACAAGTAATCTTAGATATTATATTTACAATCTAGCTCAAATTTATGTATTTTGGTCTAATTTAATAATTAAACTTAATAAAGATAAATAGTTCTAGAGGCTTCTAAATTTGAATCATAAATTGAAAGTTTATTTAGAGATTTCAACAATTTTACATTATTAACACTAAATTTAATTGATGAGTACTCTATTACTGCATGATGCATAGATATTTAAACAATTAAATGATTTTTGTCAAAGTTTTTCCTAATGGAAATGTGATAATAACACCATATTGAGGGTTAATTTAAAACTGAAAAAAACATGATAATGTGTTGTTGAGAAAAGCATAGAAATGAAAAAGTTATTTGGAAATAAATGTTGTAGTTGAATTTAAAATAGTTAATAAAGTTAGAAATTGAAACAATTATGATAGAAGGTAAAAGATTATTGGAATAAATAAATTAATTAAATAATCATTCATCTTCGCATTTTACAAATTGGCTTACCTACTTGCTAAATAATCCTCTTTTGTTAGTTTAATGAGATTTCTATGTATGTTGTGACTTATGAGATTTAGCATCAGGCGCAACAACATTTTCCTCAATTAAAGGATTTCCAATAAGGCTTTCATCATCATCTTTATGCTTTTCATCATCCTCTTATCTTACTCTGGTTGGAAACTTGACCATTTTTTTATCTTCATTTTATTTCTTAAATGCTCCCTTAGATGGTTATTTGTGAGGATCGTACTTGTACTTATTTTCTAATTCATTATCTTATTCTTCGGCCACTTGTTAAGCACAACAAGATGATCCCATTTTAATTAAATAATATAAATCAAATAATACTCTCCAAATATTGTTAAATTAAAATCATTGAAGTATTGTTATTGTCTCTATGCATTACTTATCCTGTATTTAAAACAAATAAATATTCTAAATATCCTCCCCTTTTTAATAAACCTATAAGTTAATCATCCTTCATTAATTTAGTCAATGGATTCTAGTAAAAAAAATCATCCAATTCGTATTTAATTGAAATCAACCATCTCATAGTTCCCGAAGGAGGAATAAGCATATCATATTAAGATTAATAAATCAATACATTCTTATGACTAAGTAAATGCTGTATACTAAAATATTTTAATGTTTCTTACATACTATTATCAAATGGTTCGTAGAAATTGTATTTAAATTAGTCAAACACATTTTATGAACGAGCCTTGAACTCTGTTTAGAAAGGAATGTAATATAGAGAATCTGGATCATTTAGAGCAGTTTCCAATTTATCTTCATCTTCTGAATATAGTTTTTATTACAATACGTTGTAAAGAGAAACATTTCCACTTTAATAATAAAGTTACTTAAGGAATTACGCATTCTAATGTTAATAATTTCCGTTTTATATATCATCACTTAATTTTATTATGGCTTTCTCAAAATATATTAACTCTTAATAATCAATCACGCCTAAATGAAATGCATAATTAGGAATCTCTGCTACTATATTTAATGTATCTAAAAATGGATCCAACAACCCTACACACTTTATACTATTGCTTCTATTTGCTATTGCCAATGCAAATCTTGCTCCAAAATCGGTGGAAAAAAGGATGACATCTTGATATTTCATCTTACATAAATTATTAAAGGAATTCATTGCTATTTCATAATCTATTGCAACATCTTAATAAGTTAAATTTCCTGTTGCATTTGTTCTACCATAACCAGTTCCTGCTGGCAAATCCAAAAAAAGTATATTACTAAATTTGTTCCATTACCCAGAACGAGGTCCTATTTCCAAGTAATTTGATACTTGACTTGATATTCCTGGACCTCCATTTATATATACCATATTTTATTAACCTCCTCCTTGATAATAGATAAAACTTATTGCACCATTTGGAACATGCAAATAACCGTATTTTGTTTAGGCATCTAGATTTGTACAATGCTGTCTAGGAAGCGTAGGTTCTTCAGGCTATGTATACATGTTTTCAAGGTCTTCCAAAATTAATCGAGCATAACATTAAACTATTAAAATCAAGCAGAACATAATTATATTAATCAAACAAAAGGATTGTTTCTAAACTAATCATATTTGCCCGGCTACTGAGTACCATAAAGGTTCATTATGTCTTACACATCTTTTACAAATGGATTATTTTAGTACTTTTGAGTTAAAAATTAGTTTGTTGTATTAAATTAATGACTTTGTTGGTTATTATTATTATAATTATTATTACTATTACTAAAGTTAAAAGTATTATTATTATTATTGCTTTATTATCCTTAATCTGTTGGAAATTTAATATTATTAAAGTCTTAATAAATTTACTAATTACTGTTTGCAGAATTATTAATTTAATTTTCAAATCCAAAATTTTATGAATTATTTTATTGAATTTGATTAGAATATTGATATTTGACATATTATTACTAATTAAGCGGTTATTGTTGTGCTTAAGGTTATTATGTATAATTTGGTATTTAATTACTTTATTATGCTTAAGGCTATTATTGTTAAATAAAATTCATATTTTAATAATTATTTTAAACATTATTCTATTTTCCAGGAAGAGGAGGCTTACTATTTGCTTAATTATATGATTAAGAATTTTATTATTGTGGTTATTATGTTTAATAATATTATTATGTATTCCATGGTTATTATTAATTATTAGTTCCAAATGAATTATTTCCCATATTTGCTATTTAATTCTATTGCTACAATTAATTTGTTTGTTGCTGAGATTATATTTACGCTTATTTCTATGCTTGCTACCACGATTATTAATTTGCTGTGTTTTATTATGGATTATAAGTATTAAATTATTATTGATTTTATTATTATGTTGTTGACAAATTTGTTGGATTGTACGACATAAATTATTAATTTTCTGTTTATGTTGAATAGGTTAATAAGTCAAACTCATTTAAGTTATTATTCTTTGGCTTAAAACTTGGAGATTGATCCTCATTTTATTATTACTTTTTAGGAACTATATCTATTTAATGAGTTTAATATGAATGACTTTGAGGAACACCAGAAAATGTAGAAAAATGATTAAACGAATTCCAATCAAACTCTCGACTCTTATCTGGCGAGATTAGATTGGCTTCTTTTTAAGTTTATTTTGAATCTATACTAAATTACCTATTATTTCTTTGTATTCCTTATTACTAAGTAGAATGAAATTGTTTCATTTCATCTTTAATTTGTTAGCCTTGAGTACCATTTTCACTAAAAAATGTATTAGTTTTGGCAACTCTAAAAGGTACTCCACTCATAAGACATTAGGTATATCTAGTTTTTGGATCAGCCTGACCCTACTTCACCCATGTTTTCTTAACATACTTTTCTTAAACAAAAAGTTTAATTTCTTCTGGAGTTGCAGATGGTTGAATCTTCTGGTTTTTTTATAATCTGCTTTCCCAATATCTAGTTTTAATCATGATTAAATTATACTCATTTTAATCGTTTCCCAAAGCATTCATCAAATCTACATTTTCTTAAGTCCAACAATCTAGTTTAGTTGATCTAACTCTAGTGATATTCTAACCTAATGCTCTATGTTATCCTAAATCAAAATTATTGACTGATATACCCGAACAATTATAGCATACAAAAACTCCGAAATCTAAAGAAACCCAAGTTGGAGATTTTGATGAGCAATCTGCACATATCAAGTTGCATTACTTTTTAAGGATTTTCGAAAAGGCTGCTTCTTATTACTTTGTTGATAATACTCCTTAGTGACTCATAAATTAATTATAAAATTATTGCTATTAAAATAATATTCTTTTGCATTCTGAGGTTTAAACTAAATTATAAATATTAATAATAAGCTATGATATTGTTATTGAGAGTCTTCGCCCATTTTAACTGAATTCTCATTAATATTAGCCCATCAGATTTATTTCCCTATATCATAATTTTTATCAACAATTCAAAGGCATCGAAACTAAGAATAGTAATTAGATTTGATATATAGTTTTTTATACATTATATCTTTATTATTGTATTTTTTATATAATTTATTGATCATTTTTTGAACTTAAGTCTAATTGAATTCAAAATAATCTATATTTTGAGTTTATCCAATCTGTTTTCATTCTACCTTAGGGTTGTTGAAACAATGGAATAAGTTTAATATTTTTTCTTGCTTAATTATTGAGGTTTCTTCTAGTTTCTTTTGGCAACAATCTATTTAAATAGGATTCATCATATTATATTTGACTTTAAGAAATAGTTTTGCTTTTAAAGGTTGTTACAGAAGATGAGATGTTTCCGAATGTTTATCTGGGAGATATCACATATTTCATTTTGTTTATGTCAGCGAGTACGAAGTTTGACCGAGTAAATCTATGCTGTTTTTGGGGTTATTTGACAAAATTGCGTCTCAGAAGTTTTATTTGATTGAGAATGTGAGAGGTTTGCGGTCGCTCTGAATTCGATTTGAATTCATCCATGGAAAAATAAATTTTATATGGAAATTGATTAATGTAATAAAAGTAATTAAAGTCGATTTGGAGATTGAAATTCAGTTAAATGTCAATTTTTAGGATTTAGTTAATTTATATAATCACGGTTTTTGGTTGCATATAAAAATATATAATAAATAATTTTAATGAATATTTAATTCCGCCAAATAAATGCGCGTAACATAAATAATTTTTTTTTAATATATATTTTCAAATGACTACTTTTGATGGAGAGAGAATATACTACACTAATCAAAAATTTACAGCAGATGAGTAATTAATAAGGTTTTATATTTAATAGGGAGTTTAATCAAGAATCAACAATGACTGATGCAGGAAAAAGAATATTAAAATTTCTAAAGGAATTTCATTTTTAAGATAAATTTATATACAGGGATTAATTAAAAGAAAATGTAGCTAATAATGAATACATTTTGAGAGTGGAAATAAATGATATTGAAAACTCAGATAAAGAATTATATTCTTTTATATTAGATCGCCCATAAGACATTTAAGAGACATTTGAAGATAAAATAAAAGAAGTATTTAATAAAAGTTAAATTAAAGTTATATTGTTAAGAAAAAATGTTAAATAAAAGTGATTGTCCTGACTTTTAATTATAATTGATTTCATAATAGAATCCAGATTTACTTCGTAATCTTACAGCATAATAAATTGGTAAATTGGTTACAATCAAATGCATAATCTCAGCTTCTAAATCAATCAAAGTGAAGGCTAAGAAATTATTAGTAAGATGTAGAGAATGTCAAGATGAATAAAATATAAATCTTGGATATGGACCAAAACCTGTTAATTTACCAAGATATTGCTTAGGCAAGATTTAATAAAAGGGGGCATAAACAGATGTATAATGTCCAGCAGATCCATATGTGGTAATTCCAGAAGAATGTCAATTTATAGATTAATAAACATTAAGAATTCAAGAGCTATCTGAAGCAATCCCAACTGGAGAAGTTCCAAGAAACTTTATGGTATATTGTGATAGATATTTGGTTAATAAATTAATTCCCGGATAAAGAGTTATAATTACTGGAGTGTATCAAGTTCCACCAAAAGGGTCAGCCACAATAAAAAGCAATGCAATAGATGCTGAATTACTTTTACCATATATTCATGTATTTGGAGTGCAAACTAATAAAGTGAATATCAAATAAGGATTATCCGAAGCATAAAAATAAGAATTTATATAATTAAGTAAGAATAGAGATGTCTACAAGATTATTACTAATTCAATAGCTCCTGCTATTTATGGACATGAAGATATTAAATTAGCAATAGCTTGTCTTTTGTTTGGAGGAACATCAAAAAATCTTCCAGATAGTATGAAATTAAGAGGAGATATAAATGTTTTATTGATAGGTGATCCAAGTACAGCAAAATCTTAATTATTAAAATTTGTTGAAAGAGCAGCAGATATTAGTGTATATACAAGTGGTAAAGGAAGTAGTGCAGCTGGTTTGACTGCAACAATCACATATTAGCATAATACTTCTTAATTTACTTTAGAAGCAGGAGCATTAGTATTAGCAAGTGGAGGGGTATGTTGTATTGATGAATTTGATAAAATGAGGTCAGAAGATAGAGTTGCTATGCATGAGGCAATGGAATAATAAACTATTTCTATTGCAAAAGCTGGTATTACTACAAGGTTGAACGCTAAATGTTCTATTTTAGCTGCTGCTAATCCTATTTTTGGTAGATATCAAGAAAATAAATCAATCTAAGAATAAATTGAATTGTAAACGACAATCTTATCTCGTTTTGATAATATATTTATTATAAGAGATATTAGATCAATTGAAAATGATTAAAGATTAGCCAATCATATCATTTCTCTTCACACTGGATAATTTGCAGATCAAGAAGGAATGTAAATTGAAGAAGCTGGAAATACATTAGATCTTATGAAATTAAAACAATATATTAAATATGCCAAATCGATCGTCAAACCTCTATTAACTGAATAAGCAGCTTAAATGGTTTAGAATCTATATGTTGATGATAGATAAAAATCTTAATAACCTCATCATTCTAAAAGTGGAGGAAAATCTCACATTCCAATTACTGTTAGATAATTAGAAGCTATTATTAGAATTAGTGAATCTTTAGCTAAAATGTAATTATAAGAAAATGTTAAGGAAGAACATGTCAAAGAAGCTCATAGATTATTCTAAACATCTACTATGATGGCTGTTTCATTAGGATCTAAGTACATTTTTATTTTATTATTTTAGAGAATTTGGTCTTGATTTATCGAATGACTTAAAACAATTAGTTGCTAAAATAGAAGAATCTATACTTAGAAGAATAAGTATTGGATCCAAAATACCGGCAAATAGATTGATATAAGAGTTATCTGAAAGATTCCATAATTAAAGAGCTGTTGAATTTGCCATACATAATTTAATTTAGACTGAATAACTTTAATAAGTGGAAATGAAGAAAATGATTATTAGAAAAAAATGATGTTTCTTAGTTTTTTTAAGATTTTAGGTTTGTTTATTCAATTATAATGGTATTCTAAACTTTCTTTTCCAAATTTTTCATGAAATATTCAAACCATTTATGGATTTATACATGAGCTGTATAATTAATTTGCTAAGGGGACTTAATTGTTTCATTATCTTAATTATAAGTGATACAATATTTTAAACATAGATTATTAATATAAATATATGTGTATTTTAGTAAATGATGATATTTTTGTGTAAAATTTAAATTTATTTAATTTATAGAGAGATTTAAATTTAAGAGTTATCTAGTAATTTGATATTAATAAGGTTATAAATTGTGATAATGAAAATACATTAATTAAAAAATATTCTAATTCAATTTAATTCAATATTCAGATCGCTGATTAGATTTTATTCATCTTCCATTAATAACATATCACCATTATTATCAATCATACCAAATTATTAGATTTTTCGTTTAGGTTATGGTGGAGTATCAGTAACATCTTCAGAAGATGATTCTCTTATCTATCTTCTAGGTGGAATGATATTCTCTGTTTCATCCATTTCCTCAACTTGAATCTCTTCAAAAGGTTAAACATCTTCTACTTGATCAGGTGCGATATTGTTTGTCTTATTTGAACTGATTTTACCTGATTACTCTTTAAGTAATAACATTAATCTAGCATTATTAATGTCCTAATTTTAATCAACTCCACCACTTGAAAATTCAATACAACTCTCAAATAGATCTAATCTTTCAGTACTGCATTTAGTCGAACACATTCTACTAGATTTTCTCATCAAATTTGTTTCTTATATCAATATGGAATAATACTCTCTCTTTTAAGTCTTCTCTACATAAACAATTCATCTTATCTCTTAAATTCTTCTTCAATTACTCTTTATGTCTAATCTGATGCTTTTTAGTATCCGTTTATTAAATGCTATAAATCATTTTAGCTCACTTCAATCTTATCTTATATTTCCATTGCTATCTTTGCCTTTGTTTAACGCTCTCTCTTTTTATGTTCGATACATATAGATTACTTCATATAAAAATTATCATACTTTTGCTATTACTCATTAATGACTTAAATGTTCTGCATACAAGTCAATCAATTTTTATAACATCTTATTTCTATTATTCTTTGAGAGATGATAAATTAAATTTATTTGATTAATTAAAAATATAGATGATAAATTTAATTTATTTGATTATGCTATTTAGTTAAAAAAAGAGAAGGCTTCAATATTCTGAATAAAGATAATCCTTTGAATATGTTAAAAAAATTAATTTTAAAATAAATTCAGATAAATATAAAGAATTGATAAACTAGTAATTCATTTTCAGACAAATAATACCATACTTCCAGTTTAATTAATTTCTGATAGATATTATGAATATATTATGAAAGTTACTATAATTAGGTCTTAATGAATTGACTTTATGAAAGAAATTTATTGATATAATTGTAATTGTATTAATCTTATCAAATAATTTATTATTCAATGTAAATTATTTGGTTTTTTTAAGTATTAACAATATGATGGATCAATTTATGTTTAATCAGAATAAACATAAAAAGTTAATACTGTATTGACAAATTGATATTCGCCTCTTTACTCTTAACTTAAGAAGATTGTATTATAAGGACTGATCTATCTTAATATTAAAGAATTGACTATGCAAATTAAATCTTCATCTTATTCTTCAATTTCATTTCTTTGACTAATAAAGAAACTTTCAAAATTATTTATTTACTTATCTGTTGTAAATGTGAATTTAAATAATATTAATAATTGATTACTCTCTATAGAAGAGCATAAATAATCATATTTAGATGAAGCTGATTTTATTGATTATTATTAATTAGAATATAATGGGTTTAAATTGATTTCTTTGGAAATTCTTAATAGAATCGTACTATGAGATTTTGAATAGAGTATAATTTTGTTGAAAATATTGATTAATATTTAAGTAAGTAATTTAGTATTAATTTTCATTTACAGATTATCCTAATCTAATAAAAAGATTAGTTCGAAATGCTTTTGAAATTTTGAGCTATAATAGTTAAAATAAGGTTGCAAAGCATATATGTACGATGATAATATATAATCATCTATTTTTGTTAATAATTATGAATTGTTAATTTATGAAAAATAAATGATTTAGTTTTTAGATTCATTTAAAATAAATTATAAACTTCCTTAAATTTTGTTAAAAATTGATATTTAATTTTAATTTACTTCTAATTCAAAAACTTAATTATAAATTGATTGTAATTTTTAACCAATTAAAATTGAAAAGTTTATTTGTGATTATTAAATGTTGTGGATTTACTTTTCATACTTTTTAATTTCAAACTAATCATTAATTTCATTAATTATAATTATTATATGGGGGGTTATTCCATTTCTTGTTAAAATTTTAATACGAGTTTCATTGTTTTGTTGGTCTGTCATTTCAACTTAAACGCAATCTATTTCCTCCTCGTTATGAGTTTCAAATTTTTAATATAGATAAGATTCTAAAGTAATTTGTTTGTTACAAAATTTTAGAACTTTTAAACTAATTGGCATTTTATTTTTAGCTAAATTAACTATGAAGTGGTTTCTCAAGAATTCATTCAGTTTATCTTAATTATTTTCTAACTTATAGATTTATTCAAACTTTTAATTCACAAAATACTGATCAAATGCTTATTTCCTTTTGTCAAAACTTAGAATGATCAATTTTTCGCTTATCAAATCAAACATTAAATTTCTAATTAAATTAAATTTGTCTCATTACTTTTGTTGGTTAATAATTATTCTTTGTGAAAAACATAATCTCGAATTGTATTCATTTACATATGCACAAAAAATTTGGAATGCATTTGTTCCTAATGCATATGAGATATAATTCAAATTGAATAATGTATACCCTCCAAAGACTCCAAGAATTATTATAATGTTTGAAGATAAAAATATTGCTTACATTTTTACGCTTGAGTATTTTAATAAACTACTCAATAAAACTCCATTCAAATATCCGAATAAATATTATAACCTAAATTTAAAGCTAAATAATACTATGATACATCGTATAAGGACATCAAAATTGTAGTGGCATAGTAAGTTACATAAATAAATGGAAATATCAAATCAAAATATGATGAACATTTTTTACTAAATATTAATCCTACACAATTTAACACTATATTTATAGAAAGCATTATGATGATTTAAAATGTCCATAAGTTAATTATTGACAATATTAGAGATACAAAGCTATTTAAAAGAGCTGCAGCTAATGTCATTCGAAAATAAGTCAATCTATTACCCAAGATGTATTCTTAATATTAAGCAGCTAATCTAATACAATGAAATTATAGTGTCCATTTAGAAAAAGGCAAAGTTCTCATGTAATTTTAATTTTGCTTATTTTATTTAAAAAAATGTTTTGAAAATATTATTATACTATATAATATTGCAAATGTACTTTTATAAATTTAAATATATAAAATTAAGATGGTAGAAAAAAAATATAATTTTCATTAACCATCTTTCGTAAATTCACCTAATTTTTTTATGTATAATCTATAAACAATTTAACTATTTTTGGAATATATATCTATGTTGTATTTTTTAGATAAGATTTTTTATTTTATATTTACCTTCTACCATAAAAAAGGAATTAAATATTATATAAGGCTATTTATTGAAAAAAAAATTGATTATCAATATATATTTTAATTTATTATATTAAGTAATTAAGCAAATTAAATATTTAAAAACTAAGTTTAAAAACGGGAGAAAATTGATTAATATTTTACTCTATAAAAATTGGTTATATTTAATAAGATATATCCTTATTCGCGTGTAACAAACCCTGCAGTTTCAAAAAGGAACTTAAGACATTATCTTAAATTATTATACATTTGTATTAGTTTAATGAGATGGAATTAATAATATTTTTAAAAGAAGTTTTGTTAAATATTATTTTTTTCAAAATTAACTAAAATAATTATACAAAGTTGATTTTGTAAAATATGATTTTTTTAAAAATTAACAAAGTCTATTTTAACTAATATTTTTCAATTAAAATATATATCTAAACTGTAAAATAAAATACCCAAGCCTTCAAACATTCATAAATTTAATGCATTCTTTAATCAGTTCAAAAACATTTATATATTAGAACGAAAGTAATTAGGCTTTTGAAAAATTTATAAATGATAGACTGGCATCTTTATTTGAAACAACATCAAATAGTATAATATTTATTTACAAATTTAGGTTCTGAAACTATAATAATTAAAAGCAATCGCATTCAAAATTGAAGACTAAATTTAATTTAAATGGATTAAATTGAAATTCTAAAATTTATCTTCGAAAATTAATTAGCTTTATCTGCGAATAGGATGAAATCCATGTTTTTTGAAGATAAACTAAAGTGACTTATTTTAATATTGAAGTAAATGATAATAATTTTTAAATTTATCAAACTTATTAATAAAGGCAAAAACAGATTCTATTCATTCTAATTCACAAAAAAAAAGCAAAGTTACATCAATCATTTCTGAAGGCCAGTCTAAAAGCTCATAATTCAAGAAAATACTTATTAAAAAATAATCAACAAAGCTTTATGATAGATTAACTTTTTTGGTGTGGTAAAAGTCATAATGATCAAATAAATTATGAATTAAATATAATTCCCTTCATTAAAATAATTTTATTGCCAATATTGTTGACGAAAAAAATAAGAAATTCATATATAGAATTAAATTATAATTAAATTTCTAGAAGAATAGCTTATATTTTAGACTATTCAGTTTAAAAAACTTATTAATAACCTTATTAAAATTGCAGTAAAGTATTTAATGTATGTCCGCTGTCTAAATTCCAGCTGTAGGCCTCTAATTTTCTGGTATTAAGAAACTATAATTTGACTTTTTGTCCTATGTTTCTCAAGGAGCATTAATAAAATTAACCTATGACTCATTTGATACAATTGGGTCACTTAAAAAGTGACAAGATATTTTTCAGTGGCCGCATTTTTCTTAAATATTCGAAAAAATCTAAGCAATCTGTGTTTATCATTTAGAGAACACCTTATACTTCAAAAGTTTATCTTCTTGTGCATCTCTTCTACCAACAACATATAATTTTTTGCTGTCTCATATAGTTTCCTAATAACTGCATATTGAAAAAAAGCATAGGGCTAATAAATTTGTCGCTTTTGGATACAAAGCAGTAAAAGTAGAATTGACTAATTAGATAAAATATCAATAAGAAAGAATATTATCTCACAAAAATGAAAAGGGTTATTGCGCAAAATATACTCTTTATCTACAAAATCTAGTTAAAGATATTAAAAGGGGATATTGAAAAAATACCTCATATTTTTAGATAATGCTCCTGTAGAAGTATAATGAACTAAAAGATCTTTTATTTAAATTGTGACCTTCCTATAACCTGTTTAAGCCAAATTGGAAATTTATTGTAGAAAATTTGTATCACCTCATCCATAATATACTGAGCTAGGTATTGAAAAGTTGGAATTATTTTAAAACATTGTATCGTGAACATTTTAACTAAACATTTTTTTGAATTCAAATAATGTAGAAAATAATTAGCTTAGAATTTATTAATATTAAAATTTAATTATAATGAGAAGAAATTATTAAATTAGAAAGTTGGTATTGATATTTTTTTTAGATATTAAGTTTCTAATAATTTGTTTCTAAAGAATAAAGAGAGCATTTGAAAAATGAAGAGCTTATAATATTTTTTTAATTATTTATAAAAAAAATAAAATAATCTGAGATAAAGAAACTTCATTTAATATGAAAAGTTATTAGTATGTTTTATATCATATATTTTGTAAGTGTTTTTCTGATGATATTATATATAAATTAATTTATTAATGGACGCTAGCTATAACTATGATTAATATGCTTAAAAGTCATACTCAGCGAATGTTTTTAAAGTGGATGAATCTGAATTTATTATTGAGAAGAGATACAAACCAACTCAATAATGTAATATTTAGTGATATTTTAAGTGGGAAGTGGTGCTTATGGTATAGTTATAGGATGCGAAGATACAAAAGCAGCAATACCAGAATAAAAAATGGTGGCAATAAAAAAAATTGAACGAACATTTGAACATCGATTTTATGCTAAAAGAACATTGAGAGAACTAAAGATTTTAAGAAATTTGAGACATGAAAACGTAAATTTATAATTAAAAGAATTCAGATTGTTAATTTAATCACTCTACAGTTACCTAAATCAAGAAAAAACTTTTTTGATATGTAAATACTGAGTCTTAATGTTTAAATAGTTATTGCGTGACAGAACTATTAGACACAGATTTAAAACGTGTAATTGATAAAGAACATGCTAAATTGAATTAGGATCACTTTAAATTGTTTTTGTATTAAATTCTGAGGGCATTAAAATACATGCATTCAGCAAATATTTTGCATAGAGATCTTGTATCCTAATACTACTAATTAATTTAGAAACCTACAAATTTGTTACTAAATAAATAAGATTGCATGCTGAAAGTCTGCGATTTTGGATTATCCAGAGCATTATTATAGACAACTAAAACATAATAACAAAATCCAAATATTATGACTGACTATGTTGAGACTAGATATTACAGAGCCCCTGAATTATTGTTAGGACTTAAAACTTATACATAAGCAGTTGATATTTGGAGTGTTGGATGCATATTTGCAGAAATAGTAAGAGGTAAAACCTTGTGGAGAGGATAAAATTGTATTAGATGAACATATATTTATTATAGCAAAACAATAGATTAAAATGATTTTTGAAACTTTAGGAACACCTTCAAAAACCAAGATTATGTAAGTTTAAGATACTTTTGTTTCGACAAAACTAATTGAATTAATTTCTGAATTAGGAAATCTAGAAAGAGTGCCTTGGGATAGAGTTGTTAAAGGATTACCTCCTGAAGGATATGATTTACTTGAGAAACTATTAGAAATAGATTATAAAAAAAGAATTACAGCTGCTGAGGCTTTAAAGCATCCTTATTTAAAAGAATTGCATAATCCAAGTGATGAAGTATTTAATATGTATACTTAAATAGCCGACTAGATCTCCAGTTTCAAATATGGAGTTTGAATTTGAAATGTATGAATTCACTAATGAATAATTAAAAGGTAATAAAATATATTATTTTAGATATGATTTATGAAGAGATTTTGTTGTATCATTTCCCTGATTTTAAAAAGTAATATGAAGAAAAGATTTCCAATAATTAAAGTGTCATAAATCATATAATGAAGGGTGAAAGTGCCAAAGTAATTGATCCAGAAGCTGATGACGATTATCCAATATGATGTTAAATAAAGATATATAAATATTTTTATATAATATACAAAATTTTAAAAGATTTTAACATATTCAATTATTAACTAGGGCATAGATCAATTAATACTATCAGCAAAAATGAATTCAATTAACAGTTCAAGTAAAACATTTAAATTTTCCTCTTTTTAAGATTAGGTCTTGTCTTTCACAAAAATTCTTGTGATAAATATTTTTATTTACTTATTCTCCTTACATTTTTACTTCGATATCTTATGGCTTTTATAATTTACCTAATTTAATATAAAAAATACTCTTTTCCATTTCTATTCAATCAATGTAAACTTCTATTTACAAAGTGGACAAGTATTCTCGATCTAAATGTAATAGATTGTTTTACATTGGACCATTTTTGAATGCATGTCAAGCAAAAGGAGTGAGTACAATTATCCAAGTGTCCCTGAGCATAATCATATCAATTTACTTATTATTCTATTGAATTATAGCATATTCCACATTGTTCTGCTCTAGATTAAAATCGTGTCTGCCTTTATTGTGGTTCTTTCATATTTTAGTTGCTTTTAATTATTAAATTATTAAATTAATGAAATTTTTAAACTTATACCAAAATTGCGAATAAAAGTTGAAATGGAAATTTAACACTATATTGCTTAAATACAAGAAATATAAAAAAATGAATGTGTTATCTAATAAACTATGAATAATTTTTAATTGAAAATATTTTGACAAATCTATGCTAAAAGTTTTCAATAAAAATCTATTTAGAAGTTAGGTAAATTAATGTAAATATATGAATTAGGTTTTGTATACATTAAATATCAAATTGTAATTTTTGTTAATTCCCAACCCAATTATTCTAAAATCTAAATTTATTTTGCAGCAGATTATCTTCTCTTTCTATGTTTATCTTGAAGACTCAACCAATCTAAATCTGAAAGTCTATATGATCTAATGAACTTTTTATTTTAATCAAAATGCAGTATCTCATCTTTCCCATCAGGTAATAACCAACCTTCAGGTTGACATTCAGAATTATAATAACAACCTTGTTAATCAACCCAACCTCCATACTCATCGAAAATATAGACCTAATCATCAATTTCAAAACCAATGAGTGATCCATCCTAATCAAAGAAGTCAGTATATTTTTCGAAATACCAAGGCTTATGAGGTATAAACATTTAATAATTAAAGAATAAATGAATATATTTTATTCAATGATTGTATTAATATGAAATTCATTAACTTGCAAGAACTGGATGATCTTCTTCAAATGATTAGAGTTATGCAAATGAAAATGTGATAGATTCCATACATTATTAATTTGCAATAAATGAGGTTCTCTAACCTTCATACTTTTCTTTATTAAAAAGATATAATCTTCTTGAAACAGGGACAGTTAAAGATTTGATTGGTTTAGACCATCCATATCCTGGTAAATCTGGAATTCTGTCGCATACAGTTACAGAGTCTCCTTTGAAATTACATTCAGAGAAAAGCTCAGCACAATCTGGGTCAAAAATTTTGAAATTAGTATCAGCAACAAATACTGCAGCTTAATGGAAAACACCATAAGTTTAGCTATCCCACCCTAAAATTAAATATTTATAAATTATTACATGTTACAAGATTGTAGGACAATTTATTTTCCAATACCACTTTATTATATTACAATCTCATATTTCTAGCTCTTTCAACATCATAACCTCTGAGTGTAACAATAGGAACTCTTGGACCACTTTACCATACTTTAGGTAATTCAATAGTTTATTAGACTTCAGCTGCACTTGGTGCTCTTTTAACAAATGGATGGCTTGATGCAGGGTCATTATAAAACACATAGGCAGGTGATGTCCATAATGATTAATCAGTTCCCAAAAGAATATTGACTCTGAAATATTCTAATTATGCTTGCCAATATGTTCTGGCTGATACAGTAACAGATTTTGGAGTTACTTATTCAACCTAAAAATTGCAACAAAAATTATTACTTTGACTTCAACTATTGGATTTGTTAATAAATGTTTGCAACCAATCAAACTAACTATAGCATTTGTTGCTTCTTTTAACCCATGCTCAATTGTATATGATACTTTTCTTTCACCTTACCCAGTTTTTAATTCTTTGACATCTGTTGTTTCAAATGTTACTACTTATATTCTGGGATCGTAAATTGCATACCAATCAACAAATAAAGAGTAAAGAGGAGATGGAGCTACTGCAGCTCCACTTAATTTGAATCCTTTTTAATGATTATTCCATAATATTACCTGTTGTAGTGATATCACTAACTCTTTCAATATATCCATGAGGTAAACCAACACTCCAATCAAGTAATTACGCAGAAATAAACACTTAAGGAGTAACTTCAAAGGCTTTCTTGAATTTTACATCCACTACCACTTATCTTGGAACTCCTGCCTAAGCTTCCAAAATGTGGCCCCCTGCATATTGTACTATGACTTATGATCCTGCCTCAAATTGTGGTGTTCTATAACTGAACGCACATGATAATATTGCTATCAGAACTGCTATTTTCATAAAATCCGTTTTTATATTATATAAATTATCTAATTCTCTTATTCAATTATTAATTTAAATCAACTCTCTGGAAAATCTCTATTCTCTTAGCTATTTTAACAATCAAGAACTTCAAAACTGAATATATTCCTATTATTTAAAATACTTATTTTCATTAACTACTATTGATTTTATCTAAATTATATTATGATTATCTTTATTACATATATATTTCATAAAAAATGAATGTATGCTCTAATTTCACATTGTCATTGACAGGAAGTTTTCAGGAATGTAGAAATTGTGGAAGAGATAAAAAGTTTCATAACTTAGACTTTGAAAATAAGAACATTGAATATATGTAAAAAGCCAACAACAACAATGCAAGTATTCCTTATATTAATTTTATTAGACAAATTCCAATAAGAAAAACTATAACAGATTGCTGCATAAAAATTAGTAGAAGAAGATGAATTTAGAGCCAAAGCTTGTAGTAATTTTGTTCTAGCCTTAACTGGATAATTTCAATAATGCGGAAATTGTAAAATTGAAAAAAAATATCATAAACTTGATACATCCGGCTAAATAGCCTATCAACCTAAATCTTAACTAACGAAATCTGTACAATAAACATAACCATAATCAAAACCTACTTCTGTAGCTGGTAATGATTATTCTTACATAATTTCATAGAAGTTGTTTAAGAAACAATGATGGTATAATCTGTTAAGGATAGAATTGCCTAAATGAATAAAAAAGTTGAAAATACTGATGGGCCTAGATTCAGACCAAGTGTAAAATAGGAGTAAGTTTAAGAAAAAGTCCCTGGATAAGCTGAAATAGTAACAGAATAAGTATTTACGTCTGTATCAGATAAAAAGAGTGTTTTCGATAAGTAAAGAATCAGAAAAACTATTGAATAATCTACTTAACAAATAAGAGAATAGTAAAATGTAGAAGGTATAAGAAAGATTGAATCATAATATATTACATCATAAGAAAATTAATAGAATTATGAATAACAAGAATAATAATTGAATAATGAAAATTAATACCAACAAAATCAATAAGAAAATTAAGAAAAAAATCAATAAAATTATAACCAAGAAGAATAAACAGAGAATTATTAATCAGAATAATAATATTAAGAATAATAAGAAGATTTATAAAATTAAGTAGAGTAATAATAGGAATAATAAGTTGAAGAAAAATAATAAGAATAATAAGTTTAAGAATAATAATAAGAATAATAAGTTTAAGAATAATAATAAGAATAATAAGTTCAAGAATATTAATAAGGACATGATGAATTTAATCATTAAGAATAATCAAATAATTAAAATGAATAAGAAGAATAAACATAATAGTAAAATGACTTTAAAGATGAAGGACATCAAGATGTTTAAGAAAATTAAGAAGCAAATTAAGAATAATAAGATGAGGATATATATTGAAGAATATTGAAATATAAATAAATAATAATAAATTTATATTAAGATACCTTATATCAATATATTTAAATAAAAGAAAAAATTCCTAACCTCGAAAAGATAACTTTTTCGTGATTTTATGAGAAGAAAATCAAAATCATCTTAGCAAACTTAGATGAAATTCTTCACATTTATTGATAAAACTATTTCTAAACCAAATCTTTATAAAGTAACTTAAGTCTTCAGTTTTATATTTCATTATCTCAAGCTTTTGGTGGCTCAATTAAAATGTCAGGCAATTCTTGGGATGCAAAATATTTAGTAAACTTTTTAAAAAAAAAACCATTTCCTTTTGATGATGGAAACTGTCTCAAAGTTCGATACCATTTTGAAATAGCATGAAGAATGATAGCGTTTTCTATAGGAGTAAATAATTTCTAATTGTTGATGAGAATGTGGTTATTTCATTAACATACAATTAATAATTATAAAAAGTGATCATCTTTCAATTTAAACTAGAAGATAGTTTATACAAAAGAAATTCTTATCTATACCATATAAAAATATAACAAATTTAAATTTAATATGCAGATGGAGACAGGATTGAAAAAACCCAAATGATAATTTTAAGAAAATTAATTAAAATTCAATAAATGGAAAATCACAATATGAAGAATTTTAAAGAGCTTATAAAAAAGCTAAATAGGAGCTTTCATAGCCTATTATCTTCTTTATATAATGCATTAATAATAATGATTTATGTAAAGAAGAAAATATTAAATTGAAAGAATATGAATAAAGAATGTTAATAAACCGTTTATTTCTAAATAATCAGATCCTTTAAATAAAAGCCAGTTTCCCTTTCATAAATTTTGAATTGCATGATTAATTGAAGATTAGAAAATTGATTGATTAATATATAAAAAAAATAAGTTATTTGGAGATATAAAATAAAATTAAATAAATTCTTAAAGAGCTGTATTTTTGAGTGTATAGAAAATTAGAGGCAGATATTATAATCGAGTCTGCCTAACTAAAGTGTGACTATATTTTAGAAATCCAATCCAAAAAGGTCATTAAAAAATTTATTTTTTCCATAATAAATATTTTTTTTACGAACTTCTCTATTTAATAAATATTGAGATTTTTCAATTTTTGTTTGGAAAAGCATTTTGTAACAAAAACGATGATTAAAATGAAATCTAAAACATTAAATCTTAATTTAATGATAAATTAGATAATTGTGAAAATAATAAAAAATTGAGAAAATAATTAAAAATAAACTGATTATAAAATCCAGAAGAAATTAGAATTGTAATAAATATTAGGTCATCTGATTTTAAATAAAATAAAAAATTAGAATAATTGAATCAACAATTAATCTAATTAGTATATTATTTGTATTAACTTTATAGAAAATAATTGATATGAGTTTTAGATGAAAATATTTCTGATGAAATACAAAATTTATTAACCAAATATTTTGTAATTTCATAATATTTATAAAATTATATTTAGTATTGTAATATTATTATAATCACAATTTAATTATAATATGTAAACTCATGCAAAATAAGTAGTTGCTTTAATCAATCAATTACCAAAAAAGGATGAATTGAAATTCTTAGAAAAACAACCAGGAAACAAAAAAGTTATATCTGAAACCAACAAAGTATTTATCTCAGTAATTAATGGACTGCGATCTTTAGTTGGAGATGTATAATAAAATTAAACAACAATTCCATTTAAAGTATTCTTTAATAAGTATTTAGTAAATAGAAGAAACATTGGATTAATTTTTAGAAAATGCAGCTATTCAATATGACAAAATGAATAAATTGAGTGTAGCACCAAAATAACCTCAAGTTTAAAAAACTAATTAACCTAAACCAAAAGATATTTATGGATTTGCTGATGTAATTTAATTAAATAAATTACCTTTTATACCAATTTTAAAATGCAAATAATATGCATAAACAGAATTAGATTAAAAAATATTAGAAGCTTAAAATAATCCTTAATTATTTTTTGAAAAAAATGACATCGAGGAATTTGCTCATCCATATTATGAAGAAATTATGAGATTAACACCACAAGATTTTGTACTTGATGTGCCAACTAAAATTAATAGATATAGAGAGTTAGAACCACCTATAATGATAAAAAATCCTGATCATTTAGGAGAACTTATTCTTAAAATACAATAAGAAGTTGATTAGAATGGTTTTAGTGAAATAGCTGTAGATTTAGAGCATAATAGTTAAATCTCATATTTGGGAATAACTTGTTTAATTTAATTAAGCACAAGAACATAAGATTATATTATTGATCCTTTTCCTTTATGGAAACACCTTGGAGACATGTTAAGTGCTGTATTTTCAAATCCAAAGATTGTGAAAGTATTTCATGGGGCTGATAATGATATTTAATGGCTTTAAAGAGATTTTGGATTATATATTGTTAATTTATTTGATACATTTCATGCATCTAAGGAGTTATAATTAATGTAGAATTCATTTTAATTCTTATTATCAGAATATTGTAAGAAATCAACGGATAAAACCTATCAAACAGCAGATTGGACTTAAAGACCTTTACCAGATGAAATGATTAAATACGCTTAGATTGATACACATTATTTACTCTATATCTATGATAGAATGAGATAGGATCTTAAAAAATTAAATAAACCTAACGAAAATATAAATAATATTCCAAATTATTATATTGAATCTGTATTAAGAAGAAGTAAAGATACAGCACTTAAAATTTATAAGAAACCTTTGTAAGATTAAGATTAATCTTTGTAAATGATTCTAAATAAATAAGACAGGAGAATGGATTCAAAAAGTTTTGAATTGATGGTAAAATTATTAGAATTGAGGGAAGAATTAGGTATACAATATGATCAGAATCCAAGATATTTCCTACCTAATCCATTTTTATTTAAATTAGTTGAATCAAAACCGACCTCAATATAAGAATTAAAAAGCCAATTAGGTGGCGATAAAAATATCCATGATATTATTAAAGAAAATCTTTGGTAATTCTTGAGAGTATTGTTGGAATTTGATGAGAAAATTCCAACAGTTGAAATTATATAGGAAGAATAAATTAATACAACATAAATATAGATAGAAGATATACATCCTAGTATTTAAATTGAACCATTAAAAATTATCTAAATCCCAGTAAATATTCAGAAATTTGAAAATAAAAATAAAAGGGTACTTTAAAATTCTTTTTCATCTGAAAATATTGAATCAGTTTAATTTTAATTTTAATGTGAATCCCCATTTAAATTATTAAATGTATTCTATGATGGTCTAGGATCATAAATATTCTAATCTATGAAGGAATAAAGTTAGTAGCAAAAATAATTGATATAAGAAACTGAGCAATAAAAAATATAGAAAATAAATACATCAGATTTTATATAACTTCCTAAATTAGATGAAACTGCTCGTGATTAATAAAAAGATGTTGATATAAGATTAAATAATACATTGTAGAATTAACATGGAACAAAAATTTTAAAAAGGCATCAAAAAATTGAGTAACAGAGAACATAAAAAACCAACATTAGTAACAGATTTGAAATATCATGATAATAAAATTTGTATTTATTTTCATCAATTCATTTGTTATATTTCATAATTTAAGGCCAAATAAGAAATTCTTTGTCCACATATTGAAATAACACCTTAAAATATGTTTTATAAAGTAATTTCAATATAATTTATTGTTTAGATCGCCATTATACTATAAATTTGTAATTGTTAGAAAAGTAAATGAATTTAATTATTTTAATATTAAGTTCGATAAACAAAAATTATAAGTTTAATGTTTGCTTAATATAGATATTTAGATTTTTACTTAATATATTTTAATTATTTAGCAAGAGTATATGATTAGTATGCTTACATTAAATAATTTTCATTCTTTATTCCAAAAAAAGTATTTGTATCTTTTTTAATAATAATGCATTTATAATCTTTTTAGCAAGAAATAATTTTAAAAAATTATGAATGCATTGCCATTTTCCCGTTTGACTCTTTCATTCCATAATAGCAGTTTGGAAGAGAAATATGATAATTTCCTTTCAGAATAGAAGCTTACTTATTTTAGAATTCTTATGTCAATTACAGTTTTAAATACATTAGTAGGATTGTTTAGATCCTTAATATAGTAATGGGATATCTTTTTGATCCTATCTCTCGCTGTGTAAACTGCCCTATATTTTTTGTCATTGATATTAAGCAGAAGAATATCCCCTTATCTTAAATACATCCTTCCCTTATTATACGTTGCTTAGTACACTTACTTTATAATTGGAGCACTTAACGATTTATTAGAGTAAATTTAAGAAATAAATAGGCCTCATTATGTTTATGGTTTTATTGGAGGAATTTTTTCAAGTTGCATGCTAAATTATCTAAGTATAAAAACGAAAGTCTTAATATTATCATCCTCTGTTTGGATAATGTTGGGAATATTTGAAATATATTCATTAATCAATTTAAATTACATTTTTCTTGCAGTTGGAGCTACTGACCTTTAAGCATGCTAGGCATATTTTTATGAATATAATTCAAGATTAAATTTTTCACAAGGTATCATAATAAACTAACAACAGTAATATATTTAAATTTTATAGTAGTAATTTAATGTATAAATATACAAAATAAAAAATACTAATTTTGAGTTTTAATAAAAATAAAACATTTTTTGAGCTTGATTTTGTAAATTAACAATTTGAATAACATTATAAAATAGATAATAACTAAGATAATTTGAAAGAATTTTTAAGAAATCATTTCATAATTAATTTAGCAAATCATCAATTGTTTGGCAGTTTAAAAGTTTAAAAGTTTGCTAATAAGTAGATTACATTAGAAGATTTATTATATGAAAAATACAGAGCATAAAAAAATCAAGAAGAATAAAAATAAGATGAAGAATACGAATAAGACTTTACTTAATTTGAAATGATTGATTCAAACAATGTTTCAAAGGAAATTTTAGTTTAAATAATTTATGGATTAAAAATGTATTTTCTTCTAATATAAATGATAATAATAAAAAGATTTAAATAGAGAAATATGAAAAAGAAATAAAGACTATTAATAATTTATCAATCAACTTTTCAATTCAAATAGGATCAAATTTACAAAAAATTTTTAAATCAATTTGTGATTTGGAAATTTCCTATAATTAGAATTCAACTTTTAAAAATATTAAGAGAATCTTTTAATACATTCTTAATGAAACTAAAAAATAATTAATATTTTTTTCTTAAAATCAAATTCCTTAGTTATAATAAAAAATAAATTATTGTTATTTATCCTCATTTTTAGCTGCCTTAAAACCATATTTTTTAAATTAATGCTAGTAATAATAAATTTAGTTTATTCTATTAACAGACAATGATGATGTTCAAATGTTAATTGATACCAAATAATTTACTTAAATATTAATAAATATCTTTAATACTATTCTGACTCATTCAAAATCTTATAGCTCAATATCTTTATGCATATCCTTAGATTCGAATTTGGACCCTTAAAAACATTTTCCTTCAATATCAAAATAATCATAACAATCAAGATAAGATTATTTGTTCTCCTCCTCTGGGAATCAATTAATTATGATAAATATCAATTTTACATTTCAAACAAACTAAAAAATAGAAAATTTTGAAAAATTATTTATTAATTAAAAATCTGATTTTCATTAGGAAGTTGATTTTATGACTATAGTTAATTCATATTTGTTAAAATAACTTAGTCCTTACAATAAAATTTTTATTCTATAAGAATAAGGAGCTAATAACAGAAATGTAACAGCATCCTTAAAATTTTATGTATATTCTGATCAAACATAAATCGAATCAACCTATTGTAAATACTTAAATTAGAAAAATACAATTAAATGATTGATTAATTTATTCTATTCAATTATAATTTAAAATCATTTATTATAATCTTAAATTATTTATAAAGCTTCAAGTATACTCATCTACTCTAGAGTATAATATTGATTAATTGTATTAGGATTGTATTATAATAAATTAAAGGTTATCTGTATAATCATAGTAATCAATTTTTTAGTACTTGCCTGTAAATTTCTTTGAGATTGGATTCTAATTTTTTTTAGTTTGATCTAGATAATCTTCTATTCTCTATCATATCTTAATAAATTTCTGTTTGAGTATTTATTAGTTTTGTATATTTAGTAACGTCTGGTATTTCAGTATACACTTTATTGCTTATCCTTTAATACGTATACCTAGAGAGATTAATTAAGTATACCTATCATATATTTTCTAAATTCTAATTTTTGCATCTTTATCTTATAATCTAGAGACAAAATTATCAAATTTGATTCCATATTTTAATTGATACTTCGAATTATCTTAGGGAGGTCTAGTGTTTGCGAATGATGAATTTGGTTTAATTTGTTCTTTTTTTATTAGTTCTTTCTGTGTTCTTTTAATTTGAAAATAATTTTATAATCTTGGGTACTTTTGTAATTAGGATTCAAGACTTAAAATTTCATTGCTATTTGTATCAGTTTTTATTCTTTAATTTTATAGAAATTATTATTGATTATCGTATTATGGTACCTAGACTTCGTTAATTGGTAAAATTATTTATGGCATTTCATCTTAAGTTGTATATGTATTGCTAATAAAACTATTTTCATGAAGGGAATTATGTTTGATTCTCAATTTATTCGATGGCGATGACTTTTTTCTAACCAAAGAGTTTAATCTATCATGTACGCTTTTTGGATTATTTTTTAATAAGTATTTTCTTGAATCATGAGCTTTTAGACTGGCCTTCAGAAATTATTCATCATTATTGATAGTAACTTTACTTTTTTTTGGTGAATTAGAATGAATAGAATCTGTTTTTTGTCTCTATTCTTCCAATAAGTTTAATAAATTTTAAAACTTTTGCATTTATATTATTATTTTTAAGTTGATAATAAATTAAATAACTTTAATTCAATTTCTGAATGTTATACATATTTCACTTTCCATTGATACAATTATGAAAGAAATTTTAAAATCATTTTCAATTTAATCCATTTATAATTAAATTTAATCTTCAATTACGAATACTATTTCCTTTAAATATTAAAAGTTCTATTATCCATAATGTATTGTAATTTCATCATTCTGAAATATTTTCCAATAAGTCAAAACACTGATTTAATTCTAAAATTAAATATAACGTTATTTCAAATGAAAGATGTCAATCTATTTTTATAAATTTAAAAAAGCCTATTTACTTATTTCTAAGAAAATAAAATATTTTGATCAGATTAACAAATGCATTTGAATTTGAGATAAGCCTATTTATTTGAATGTCTTAATGATCCTGCTTACTGATCGTAATTTGAAAAAGATAATGAATCTTGTATTTAAAAGTATTGAAATTTGAAATAGATATTTTGCTCAACAATTACTTTTTATAAAATATAACATATAGTGATGAAAAGTTTGATTAATTTTTTTTACTTAAATTTTAAAAAATATCATACTTCACTACAAAGTTTAAATTTCTTTAAACAACTCTGTTTTTTGTCTTCATGCATAAGAATTACATATTAATATTTTAAAAATGACAAGAAAGTTGATCTACTTAGAGACTATTAACTTAATGTTTTATTTTTTGATTTATATACATAGTAAAAATCTATTACTCATTTTGTAGATATAACTAAGACGTTAATTAAATTTTAGAATTAAATAATCATTCTTTGTTGAATTAGAGTCAATATAAAAATTATAATCATTTTCATTGTATTTAAATATTTATAAATTTTTAATATGAATAACCTATTTATTTAAAAAAATAATTACAATATCATTTATAGCATGCTAACCTTATAAATATCGAATTAAAAATACTATCATGTATTAATTTGTATAATTAAATACTCAAAGTAAAGTAAAATTAATAAAATTAAATATTAATGAGCACTTTACCATTTTCTAAATGGACTCTATAATTTCATAATATTACATTGGCTACTTAATATCAAGAATACATCTTAAGTTAGAGGCTTATTTATTTTAGATTAACGTAAATGGCATCACTTTTAAGTTGCTTAGTATCATTAATATTGTTCACAATTTAATAATGGGGATAGTTATTTATGATAATTATTTCTATTGTTGCATTTAATAATTTGCTAGGTGTAATATTTAGTTAGAAATTCTCACCATATTTTGATTTAATATTTCCATTTATTTATATAACTTACTATATCACCACTATATTGATTTCTTTAGAAGATATATCAATGTATTATTTAAACACTAAAATTTAGATTATAATATTTGTATGGATATTTGAATGGCATTTTATTGGGTAGTTTATTGAAATACTAGAGTGTAAAAATGTAAGCAATAATTTTATGTCTAAATATTATAATAATGCTTGGAATTTTTGGTGGATTTGCTCTAATAAATTTGCATTATATTTCATATGCTTTTGGAATAAATGTACTTCAAATTTATACAACATATGTAAACGAATATTATTAAAGATTATGCTTTTCTTAAACAAAAACTATTAATCAATAAAAGTAAAAAAAAGACTATTTAATTAGGAACTTAATGCATGATTTAATAAGTGAAAAAATGATCATTCTAAGCTTTGACAAAAGGAAATAAGTATTTGATCAATATTTTGTAAATTAGAAGTTCGAATAAATCTATAAATTATAAAATAATTAAGATCAATTGAATGAATTCTTAAGAAATCATTTCATAATTAATTTAGCTAATCAAAAAATGCCTAATAGTTTAAAAGTACTAAAATTTGGTAACAAGTAAATTACTTTAGAGTCTTATCTTTATTAAAAATATGAATCAAAAAAATTTGAGGAAGGTAATATAGTTTAGGTTGAAATGATAGATTAGCAAAATAACGAAAATAAGATTAAAATTTTAACATAAAATGGATTAACACCACTTTTTATAATTACAATTAGTGAAAATAATGATAAGATTGGATAGGAAATGTATGAAAAATAAATATAGAGGATTAAATAATAATAAATGAATTTCTCAATTTTAATCGGTAAGAAATTACAAAGTATTTATAATTAAGTGTGTAATTTAGAAATAAATTAGAATTAAATTCCAACTTTCAACAAAATTTAAGGTAGTCTTTAATTTATTCTTAATGAATCTAAAAATTAAATAATGTATTTTTCTTTAAATAAGAATTAATAATTATAATAAAAAATAGATGATTATTTATTATCTTCTTATGTATTTGCTTTGCAACCATATTTCAATTATTAGAGCTAAACATTTAAAAAACATTTTGAGTTAATTTTTTTATTTGACTAAGATAATATTCAAATAAAAATAAACACTAAATTGTTAACATAATTACTAATCAATGTTTTCAATAAAATTATATACTTTTCAAAATCTCATAGTGCTATTGTATTACAAATATCGAAAGAACATAATTTAGACCCATTAAATTCTCTTTAGTAATCATCAATCAAATCATCTGTATCAAATTATGATTACTTATGCTCTTCTTCAAAGAGTAATCAATTGTTGATATTATTTAAATTTAAATTCACGACAGATCAAAAAATAGATAATTTTGAAAGTTTCTTTATTAACTAGATTAAGGAATCAGAAAAATAGGGCCAAGATTTAATATGTTTAGTGAACTCTTAAATCTTAAGATAAATAAGCCCTTATAATTCAATCTTTATAACTCAAGAAGAAAGACGTGAATATTAAATTATTAATACAATGCTAACTTTTTATATTTATTCTGACTAAAAACAAATTGATCAATCATATTGTTAATACTTTAAAAAACCTGATAAATATAGTGAACAAGAATTTTCTTTGATATGATTAAAATAATAAATACAATATATACTGATTATATTTCTAAATAATTTATAAAAGTTTAGCTTTTTTGATATCTGTTCTTTAAATGAGTCTTAAATTTATTCTTAAGAATCAAAATTTTTATTATAGTAAATATAATAAATTAAAAGTTTTTATAATGTGATGATGTCAATAAATTAATTTAATTAAATCAATACAATAAAATGCCAATTACGAGTAAAAGTTTCATATTATAATTAGATGATATCTATCAGGAGTTGCTTGAATGTGAAGAAAGATACCACAAAGGATCAGAGAAATATGATGTCATATAAAAATTGATTGACTTGTATGCTTTGTTAATCGAACATTATGACAGCATTTAAGTAATATATGTGTAATTGTAGGATCCAGTTGGATATTATTTTAATGAAAAACTATAATCATTGTTTGCTTGCCAAAGAGCCCTGAAGAGCATTCGTAAAACCAATTAAGATTAACCACCATCAATGCCTAGTCATACTTAAAGTTTAATTATATAAGAGACAAACAACATATAGAATAGTTCAGAAAGTGCTAAAGCAAAAGTATGATAATTTTTATATGAAGTAATCTATATGTATCGAACATAAAAAGAGAGAGCGTTAAACAAAGGCAAAGATAGCAATGGAAATATAAGATAAGATTGAAGTGAGCTAAAATGATTTATAGCATTTAATAAACGGATACTAAAAAGCATCAGATTAGACATAAAGAGTAATTGAAGAAGAATTTAAGAGATAAGATGAATTGTTTATGTAGAGAAGACTTAAAAGAGAGAGTATTATTCCATATTGATATAAGAAACAAATTTGATGAGAAAATCTAGTAGAATGTGTTCGACTAAATGCAGTACTGAAAGATTAGATCTATTTGAGAGTTGTATTGAATTTTCAAGTGGTGGAGTTGATTAAAATTAGGACATTAATAATGCTAGATTAATGTTATTACTTAAAGAGTAATCAGGTAAAATCAGTTCAAATAAGACAAACAATATCGCACCTGATCAAGTAGAAGATGTTTAACCTTTGAAGAGATTCAAGTTGAGGAAATGGATGAAACAGAGAATATCATTCCACCTAGAAGATAGATAAGAGAATCATCTTCTGAAGATGTTACTGATACTCCACCATAACCTAAACGAAAAATCTAATAATTTGGTATGATTGATAATAATGGTGATATGTTATTAATGGAAGATGAATAAAATCTAATCAGCGATCTGAATATTGAATTAAATTGAATTAGAATATTTTTTAATTAATGTATTTTCATTATCACAATTTATAACCTTATTAATATCAAATTACTAGATAACTCTTAAATTTAAATCTCTCTATAAATTAAATAAATTTAAATTTTACACAAAAATATCATCATTTACTAAAATACACATATATTTATATTAATAATCTATGTTTAAAATATTGTATCACTTATAATTAAGATAATGAAACAATTAAGTCCCCTTAGCAAATTAATTATACAGCTCATGTATAAATCCATAAATAGATTTTATCCTCTTATATTATATCTATAGACTTATTAAGATTGTATTTTATATAATTAAATAAACACAATTCTACATGTCAAGTGAAGAACCTGAAGCTTAGAGTTGTGAATTACTAGGAGGCTTTGGAATACTAGTATAGTCTATTCTAGGATTCCTTTGCTTTATAGTCCTTGTTTGTAATCAATAAATAAAAACTTTATAGTCAAGAGGCACATTGAAAAACCTAAAAGAGTTTGGAAAATATTTTTAATGGTATTTTCAGAATAAATATCATAGGATACAGCTAAGTAGTTTGTTAGTGCCATTGTGCAACATTTCTTAAACATTGGATTAGCTTTATTATTGAGTTCTGCAGATAGTGGAGATTAATGTTAATGGTACTTCAGTATTTGATGTAGGTATTTTATTACCTATATGTTGGATTGCACAATTGGGATGTTAATAAATTGTTCATTGATCACTCTCTTTGAAAAACTATTTCAAAGATTGGGTTAGACAGTATCCATATTAGTAATTCTTTTTAGCAATTTCAAACTGGCAATTATTACATCATAACATATCCTCAAATAACAACTTATTCTGTAAGTTCTGATGATTAGGCTCAAACCAAGAAAGCAAAACCAAAAGTTGAGGTTGCTTATGGAGTATATGTATTTTAACTGACATTATGGATTTTAATCGTTGTAGTAGTAAGTTATAACCTAATAAATAAGAGCAAAATAATCCTCTATTTCTTTTAACTACTTTTGGGAGAATATTTATTAACAGCTGTATCGTGGATGTTTTAACCAATTAACTAATATCCAGAACTCGAGCTTATAATTGTACTAGTCATTATACCTTTAATATTTAATGCTCTTTGCGTATCAAAACAGGTTATTATAGTTTTGGGTACAAGATTCATTTCTCAAGAAAAGTAAATTTAAGAAAAAGGAAAAAACAGCAGTCTTAGATGCTTTATATGAGAAAACAGACTAACCTGTCGAAGTTGAAATTGTTGATGGAGATGAAAGCATAAGACCATCTATAGCAGGAATAGAGCTATAACCTTAAAATTAAAATAGCGATTTAGTCTTCATAGAGATAAAAGCTGATAAAGAAATTAGCGAATAATAGACTAATTCATCAAATGAAATTTGATGAAGAAAACAAACTATTTTAGATTTTTATCATACTATTATTTAAGTTCATTTTATTTAAACCATTATTAAAATTATTTACTGTTTATAAGTTTCTGAAATGAAGTTAAAGTTTTCATTAAATTTGTATTTTCAAGTATCTTAAAATTAAAATTAAACTTAATTTCCTTAATTTATCTTTTTAATTTTATTATTTATATAAAATAGATAATCAATTTGTTAAGAATATATAAATCAGTTTTATTAGTTAGGAATCTATGCTTAATTAGCATAACCATACTTTTCTGAATCTTAATACTTGTTATATCCGATCAAATAATTATTTCCAGAATAATATTAACCTTGCCTGAATTGGTTAACATATCCATTTTGAATTTATTATAAGTGTTAAGGATTCTAAAATTAATTGTATAAATTACTTATTAAACCTAAAGTAGTGTCATATTTAATGGGATTCTATCATTTTAATCACTTCTACAGTAAAAAAAACTTAAAATCAATGCTATTATTCCTATTAACAATATAGTGAATGTTGATATTCCATAAACACTACTACGGACTAACAAATTATAGCAAAATGCTATAAATGATAATTTTACAAAAATAAAACAAATTAAAATCACCCATTTTTTATCGCATTTGCAGGGTTATTAATCCACTAGCAATTCTCTACATTTTTAGCATTAATAATACATTATTTAAACAATAATTTTCTGATATTATCTTTGAATAATTTAAATTAATCTAACAGAATTTAAAATAAATAAACAGAATTTACCTTCAGAATTTAAATCTTACTAGAAAATTAATATAAATGAACTAAAATCATATTAGAACTTTACAAATTAGAATATTTAACAATTATCAGCAATTGTTACGAACGTAAGAATTTCAATACTAAACTGTATTCATAATATTTTTTATGAAAGCATCTTATAAAGTAAAACAATTAACACTAACTTTTAATTTAAATTAGAGTTTAAAACAATTTAAACTTTAAAACACATCAACTTTTATTTTTTTCATCGTTCCACGCTTAATTAAGTTCATAAAATACTCTCTCGGCGATATATCTTTACACAGGAGGAGTTTAATTATGCTTGTCAGGATGAACAATTAATAAAGCTTGACGGTATTTTAACTAAAGCAAAATAAAAAAATGATTACTTTGACTTTACTATCAGTCATCAAATCTCCTATTGAACATTACCAACCAGTTCCTTCCCATAAAACGTCATTTAATGTAGAGAGAAGCAATCTCAAATTATTTCTAACATTATTTTTGAATGCCCATTTTATTATTTTTGGTTCAACTTCTTCTTTTGCTTACTATCTCTAAATAGTATAATCTGTTTCCTCTTACCAGATTTTTTATAAGCTTTCTGCTGCCTACTCTACTCTCAGGTCAACAATTTATTTATCTGTGAGTCCTTCATATTAATCACTTGATTATTATTATTATTTTTATTCAGTTGAAGTTTCAAATTAAAATAGATCTTCTCCTTCTCTTCTTTAAAATTATTCATATTAAGGATTAACTTAATTTTCTATAGTTATATCGAATTCAAAGAGGTCTTCACCTTTTTTTGTTTATTATTATTATTTTGGCTAGAATTATGGAAAATTGATTTCATCATTATCATTTTATTAAATCTTTGGTTTAAATTGATTAAAATTCTGAAAATTAGTATTATTCGAATTATTTATATCTAAATCGGCTTGACTTATTGGTTATGATTAAGTATGATGAGGATTTTATTTGAAATCTAATTTTTCAAATGCTTCTAATATATCGCCACTCTAGCTTGTACCATTTGATTAATTACTCAATTATCTATTACTATGTCTCTCACCAACTTATTGATTAACAGGTTGAAGAGTTTATTTTTAATTTTACTATTACTACATAATAGGTGATTGATTAGATTTTTATTGTAAAACTCTATTCTATGTTTATGGTGATTATTATTAAACAGCATTTTTTTAAAATCTTAAGTCTCCTACTTTTTAATCTTAATTCACACTTTCAACCATCTTTTTAGCTATTCTGCTATAAGAAAGATCCGAAAGAGTCAATATTTTAACATAAACAGTGTCGTTTACCACAGGTACTTTTGCATTCGGATTAGAGATATCAAACCAAGCATGTCTATTAATTAATTTGATCAATTACGTTTTCGGTTCTATGTCTTATACAAAGATTTTAAATCTAATATGATGAGTAGTAATTTTAAAAGGAAGTTGTTGTAAAATATTTTTTACAATAAGCTAGAATATAAAATTATAAATCTCTATACTTCTTCTCCTTAGAAAAAGAACATAAATTATGTCTTTGGTTCATTTTGAAAAAAATAAACAATAGGAATCTATTTCATTAATTTATATAATAAAATATTGAACGATAAAATTTTTGAAATACTTTTGTAATAGCTGAGATGTCAATGTACTAACATATGTAATTTGTAAAAGTTGATATTATTATAATACTTCAAGTTAGTTTAATAAGGAAAACATATTTAGAATAATCAATTTTTATAAGATATACATTGATTTTCTAATAAAGAACATGTATACTACCTAAATTTTGTAGTATAGTATAAAATTAATAAAACTTAACATCTATTTTAATGTTATATGAATTAAATTGAATAAATCAACCACTGGTGTATTTGGTGACTGCTTTTGTTCCTTCTGAGATGGCATGTCTGGCCAATTCTCCTGGAAGAAGCAATTTGACTGCTGTTTAGATTTCCCTTGAACTAAGAGTTCTTCTCTTATTGAATCTAACCAATTTGCTGGCTTCAAGAGCAATTCTATCAAAGATATCATTAATGAATGAGTTCATAATGTTCATTGCTTTTCTTGAGACACCAATTTCTGGGTGTACTTATCTCAAGACCTTGTAAATATAAAGAGCAAAGGTTTCTTATCGTCTTCTTGCTTTTTTTTTATCTTCTGATCCTTTCTTTGTCTTGACTGTTTTGACTGTCTTTTTAGCTGCATCAGCCTTTGGTGATTTTGAAGGTGCCATTTTAATTAATTTGAAAATAATATTTACAAACCAATACTTAATGTGCCTTTCTTGCAATTTGATTGGCTAATTAGGGATATTTAAACTATAGTCCTGTAAAATGATCAATAATCACTTTCATTCACTAAGCATCTGAAATTTGGCCATAAGAATGACTTTGAAGATGAAAACAACATTATTTGGAGAAATTTAAAGAATGAAGATCATTGATGGAATTACTTAATGATTAAAAAAATGAAATTTGTATTCTTTTTTCATTTTAATCAAATAAATTAGCTTTTTAATTGCAAATAGATTTATTTGATGAGCTATTGCTTTTATTAGAATAATCTTCTAAAAAGAATTTGTATTTTTACATTTTTACTACTAATATTTATAATATTTAATTATAAAATTATTGTTAACATTACTTAATTTCTGCTTAGAAGATTTATTAAAAATCAAAGTTTATAAAAGTATATCTAGATTTTAATTTGGTGTTGTAAATAACTTGTTAGATGAAATATTTAATAGTTTGGTAAATATTTAAGTAAGGAAGGAATAATTATCTATAAATAATTTATGTTATATGCAATAAATAATATTCATAGTGCTCTTGATGATTCTAGAGCTTTCTTAATTAATTTATTCATTGCAAAAACATCTAAACCTCCGAATTATGCAATATATTTTCCTTTTTCAAATAAATATACATAAGGTAATGTAGTTGGAGCAAATTATTTGACTATTTAATAACATCCTTCTTTTTCATGATCTACTACAAAGATATTAATAACTCCTGTTTGTTAATTTAATCTTTTTCTTTACTAATCTAATTCTTTTTTCATTTAAGTAACTAAATTGAGACTTGGTTGACACCTAGAAATTATATAAAATAAAAACCATTCTGCTGTGAATATTAAAATAGCTACTCTTTCTTCAATCAGAATAGATGTTTTGAATTCATCCATATTTTGAAGTGGAATAATTTTTGAGTCCATTTAATAAATTAATTATTTATATACAAATTCATAATACACTTTTTTTACCGGCTGTGTTAATAAATGTTCTTAATTACCATTCTACTATTGCTTCTTTTTATCCAATAGTTCCTAAGGTAATTTTATATGGTTTAAGTTCAAATCTTGGACCTTATTCATTTAAATCTACTTAATTAAACGACTTTTAATAGGTATGATGTCTAAATTATATAACACCATTTTCATTATGAAAAGTTAAAACTCTTTTGCTATCAATTTTAGGTACTGGAAAGAGATGCTTAAGAATTGTTGTAACTCTCTCTCCAAGTTTGGTGGTGAAATTGTCAAATATCAAATGTGGATATTATTCAGAGAGTGGATCTATAATATTAAAATCAATCAAATACCCGCTCTTACATCTAAATCATGACGCAAGACTGCATTTTTGACTCCAAAATAAATTGTAGGTCCCAAAGGCATATGGGAAATAATTAATCCATCAGGTTCTCCTCTATGTTCATGTACAATTATAAGATCTGAATAATTTTTTTATTAACAATGAGTCACTAAATCCTTTACTACCAATGCTCCTCTATTGACTCTTGTACAATTAGGAAATATTAATCCCATCTCTTTCATTAAAGTAACTAATCTTTAAGATGGAGATCTGCTTGTGGTTAATGCAATCTATGGTTCTCTATAAAAACTCATAGCATATTCATCATCTATATGAGTTCTAGGTACTAATACATAATTATAGTAATCATACCTATTGTATTATCATCTTAGGCATTTAATTCTTTTCTTAGATTATCTTCTTCTCTATATAAGTCAGTTGGAACATTTTTCCTTTCAATTTCAGCATTGAGCAATCTCATCTTATTGTCATACTTCTGCTTTGCTCTTTTTTCATCCTCAATTCTCATGAGATACTCTTTTCTAAGTCTTACGTTCTTTCTGAGCATTAATTAAAATTATGAATAATGACAATTAGAATGCTTAAGTGATTCTAAAAGCAAGTCTTGCAAAAACCAGAATCACTAAGATTCTCTAAAAAAAACCAGATTTTCAACTCAAACTTAAATTAAATGCTCTCGAATCAATCATATCCAATTTACCTAATGAAGAGGAGTCTCCTTAAGAATAATCTATCCAAACACTTTAATCTTCTTCCATTCTTAATAAAGCCAAATAAGTTATCACCTCTAGAAAACAAAAAATTAATTTTGATTCAGTTTATTTGGATCTTAAGAAAGAGACATTTGATGAAGATTCATATAATTAATTGATTGTAGAAAATATTGATAAATGTAATATTCATTAAGATGTTATATTAAAAAAACCACCAAACATGATAAAACATAAATCAGAATAACAAATAATACATGGATATTAAATGTTACCAAAAATTGCTGTTAGTAATCAAATTAAAAGAAAAAAAGAAACTATGAAGCTCCTTAATTAATAATTAAAAATCGATTAATAGTTAGTTAAATAAAAGACTTTAAGGGAACTTTAATAAATGAAATTGCCCGATATATTTTAAAGTATTACAATTAATGATTTAAAATAAAAAGAAAGCATTCAAAAATTTATATTATAAGGAGAATTCTACGAATAATGGAGAAAATCTTTTAAATTAAATAAACCACCATCTTTGGTACAATCATTTAAAAGCATGAACTAATATTTATTAGATTCAGTCGACTACCTAGATAAAGTAAATAAGATTGAAAGAAGACAATTAAAAAATTAGATGGAATCATTGACTGATTTTGTTGGGGCCCAATACGAAAAATTAAAAATCAAAACAGATCCTTGTTGATAAAACAACTCTAAATATATATTTATTCTACCATATTATAAAATGATTTATTTTTATAAATTATGAATAATAATTATTTTATTATTATTATATTCTTGTAAACTTCCTGAAATTAATTATAAATAAAGATTCAATTTCATATCAAAATTTTAAAGCATACTTCTCCTCAGGCGACTTTTAATAATCATAAATAAATTATTGAGCCTTATTCATAGGATTAAATAAAGCTATAAATAATATTAAAACATTTCTAAAATATACAGTTCTAACTTACAATCATCAATATTTAAATAAACTTCATAACTTTTAATTAAATAAAATTGAAATCATTTTACATTGAAATTTAAAATATGTTTTTTGTTTCCATCCCAAAAAGATCTACAGTTGAATTAATATTAGTTTTTTTTAAATTTCCTAGTCCATATTATGCTTCTGTAATATTTACAAAATATTACAGATTCCGATTTATAAAATTTAAACTAATTTTTAAATGCTATAATCATATTTTCTTTATACATCTAAATTTAATAACCCCATCTTATCTTTATTAAACGTTCTATATAAATGGATATAGTTTTCTTCTTAAAAATATATTAATTAATAGATCTGTGATTGCTTAGAAAATTTAATGTTTTGATTATTAAATATTAATATTTTTTGGATGTTTTTTATTCTTATTCTTATCTCTTAAGCATTTGGAGATTAATTAGTGTTGTCATAAATTTTATGGAGACATGGTGCTCGTACTCCTCTTCATTGTAATTGGAAATGCTAAGAATTCAAATAATAGGGAATGTTAAATGGATATTTAACACCAACGGGAATGAGACAACATTATGTTTTAGGATAATGGTTAAGAAAGAGATATATTGAAGATTTGAAATTTTTGAGTTATTATTACAATGAGGCAGAAATTTATATTGAAAGTACAGATGTAAATAGAACAATAATGAGTGCATAAAGTAATCTTTAAGGTATGTATCCAATGGGAACAGGACCAAAAATAAATCAAAATTTGAATCATTCTTATTTACTCCCTCCTAATTAAATAGACTTTGAAGATTTAGGAAATGAAGCTATTCCAGGATTATTGCAAGTAGTTCCAGTTCATGTAAGAGAAAAGAAGGCAGATATATATCTAAGAGGATATGATCCCTTGGCTTGTCCGAGAAATGAAGAATTAATAAGCGGCAATCTTAATTCTTAATTATATCATGAAATCAATGACAAGTCTTAGCCCCTGATATTAGATTTTGCAGAATAAATAGGAATTGATGCATCTCTATTAGTATTTATGATTATCATTTAGAACATTACAGATTTATACGAATATCAGGACACTTTCGATTCTTGTGAGTATAACGGATATGATATGCCAAAGCTAAAAGAAATTACTAAGAAATAAATGAAACTCCTTTAATATTTATATTTCTCTCTTGAACATAATATAGATTTCGAGTAATTAAAACTTAATATATTTATTTTAGATAAGCTAGACTTTTGGCAACTCCATTTTTTACAAAAGTATTATCCAATATCGATAATGTTAAAAAAAATGAAACACAACATAAATTTAGGATATTTTCTGCTCATGATACTACTGTAGAATTGATTTTAAATGCACTTAATTTAACAACTGTTGAATGCTTAAAATAAGTGTATTTCAAGTAAGAAGTTTAGAATAAAAATTGCATTTATACCTTTCCAGGTTATGCCAGCAACATAATATTTGAATTATATAAAAAAGCTGGTTTAGATAACTAATATTATGTTCAAGTATTGTATAATGGAACGATAATGCCTATTTGTGGTAATAAATAAAAATGTGATTATGAGGAATTTGAGGCAATAATTAAGTATCAAAATGTAAAAAATTATGAAGAGGAATGTTGGCTTGTAATTATTGAATTTTATACATTAGACTTCAAAAAGTGAAGAAAAAATAGCCACATGGTTTATTGTAACAATTAGTGTAGCATTAACTTTATTGTTTGTGTTTTCTATTTGCATCATATATTTATTGGTAAGATAGAAGAGATTAGACATGTATACAAAAGGAGTTTAATAATTTGAGGCTTGAAATTATAATAATAAAATTATTAAAAATCATTTTGAGCGAAAAATTCATGAATGAGTGCAAATGAAACAATGCATAAAATAGGAATTTAGTATTCCCATGTTTTGTAATAATTTCTAACAATTGCTTATACAACTACCTTTCTAAATCTATTTGAATTGTTTTTAGTACTTTTAATTAATTTAAAAGTAGAATATTTTTTAGATTAAAATAATGATATTAACCAACTATATATTACTTAATGTTTTGTAAGTACTTTGTATCTAAATTATTGTTTATCTTAAATTATTGAATTTTAAAAAAATTAATATTATGAATAATAATAATGAATTAAAGTCTTAAATTTAAATTCTCTAGTTTTTTGAGTATTAAAATTCAGTCCAAAATGAGATTGAAAAATCAAAAAAAATCTTGCAGACTTTATTAGATTAAAAAAAGAAATTGTATAATGATAAAGTACTTTAGTAAAAAGAGATTCAAATGTAATAGCAATAATAAATTGAATAATACAAAAAAGTAATAGAAGAACAGCAATAAAAATTAAAATCCAAAGGGAATAAAGAAAATACTTAAATCTAACTTGGTTAATTGATTTCACAATAATAAGATTAAAACCATAAAATTGAATCTTTAATTGAATAATCGTGTAATGAAAATTCAAATTATATAAAGTTATAAGAGAAACTCATTAGTATTTATTGTATATAATTATTTAATAGAGTCTTAAAGTGATATCAATCAATTAAAAGAAGAAAAAGAAATGAAAGAGAAACTGATAAGTTTATTATAACAAATAACAGGAGTGTATTTAGAATATGATTATCATCAAAAGATTCTTGATATTCAATTGGAATACAATCAAAATGTTCATATCTAAATAAAATTAGAAGATAAATTAAGAAGTAAATAAATTGCAATATTGAATTTTAGTTCATACAATAAGTCCTAAAAATGAGTATTTCTACTAATTAATTAAAGAATTTAATTAAGACAATCAATTGGATAAACTCATATAAAAAATTTAATCATTTAATTGATAGCTTATATTCATATGTATAAGTAATCAAAATAAATCCAAGCCTTCCCCTTTTTTTCTCCAATAATTACCTTTATATTTATAAATTATTTCATTTGTACATGGTTCTTTAATTAATTCAAAATATGATGGTTAATGTTTTTAACCGGCAATTTACATTTCTTTTCTTCTTTATCTTTATTTCTATTCTAATCTATGCTTTTCATCAGCAGCTAAATCAATAAATCCGTATTCTAAAGCTAACTAATCAGGTCTTAATCTACAATCAGTACATGGAAGTGATTTTATTTAATCAATATTAAGTAAATTCAAATTTAAAGCAAATTTTGTAAAAAAGAAGTAATTTTTATAATCTTAAGGTAAATCATATCTTTTCCAAACTACAACTTCTCTACCAGTCTAAACATTTCTAGCTATCAATGAATCATTCCATAATCCTTTTAATTTATACTTTTCTTTTCCATTACTATCATAAACAGTTCCAACCATTTTATGATTTTCCGATAGAGTCAAGATTCCTCTATCATTTGTAGTGTGATTACTAAAATTCATGTCACCAATGTGTTCAATATACATATTTCCAAATATAATATTATGAACCTTCGTAGTACATTTATTATAAGATATATGATCATTAAATTTTTTTAATTTTATGTAGATATTACCTTAAGGTTATACTTCCATAGATCTTGGAGACATTTTAGTCTTGATATCAGTCTACATTTACATTTCAAAATCATTAGATTCTGCATAACCAGCAGAAATAGGAGGATGATGAGATACTTATTCACTTACAAATCTAAAGTACTTATTTTAGATTTCAAAAGTCTCACCTAAAATAGGATTAAATGGTTTCTTATGTCTATCAATATTACCTGCATAAGCACTCACTCCAAATGCCATAACATAACACATTCTAAGCCATTAATCTTATTCTTAATTTGCATCAACAAGTGTTTAGTAATATTCTAAATTTTCAGCCAATCTTTAGAGCATGGACAAAGGTTCATTAAAATAAACAGGAACAGCAAATTTTGAAAGATCTTTACCTATTAAATCTTTAATAAAACTCCATATTTTTAATTTTTCATTTGGATCTTGCGTTCTAGGCAATGAGGTTCTTAGTGATTAATTTGTAAATTATATTTTTTAGAAAACAGGATTGTTAATTAAATTTTTCTATTATTAATTAATTAAATATACATATTTGATTGGCTGTTCATATTTAAGAGGCTCTAAAATATCTTAGATAGATAAGGAACTGCTAGAACTTAGTCCTGAACTTTAGCGATTAAATTCTTCAATCCTACTTGAAATATTTCTAAATGATTAAAATAAAGTTTAATTTTCTTCTATATATATAATATTCAAAATACCTGATTATTAAGACCCTAACTTTTCCTTTTCGACCTCTAACAATTAAGTGCATATCGTGACATTCATTTTAATCTTTTAACCTAATTCGCTTAATTTTTCAGCTAATTCTACATACTTTGGTTATCTTTCTAATTTAGGTACAAGTACATTTAAGGTTTCATCAACTTATGATTAAAAATAACAATGATACATGCAGCTTGAGTAACCCAAATATCAGTCAGAATATCATTAACTTCTTTGATACCATCTCTTGGAATTGTTTCTTAACAACTTTCCTATGCCCTTTTTAAAGCATTGACCCATTCTATTTTTTCAGGCACGCTTGAAGCCCTTACTTATATTTCATTTGTCCCAGTATTAATTATAATCCTTAAAGGATCTTCAGGGACTAATATGATTGCAGCCACCTTTAAATGAATCTATCCTTTTGACTAACCACCTTGTTGTTCGCAATAATGAAGAATATGATCATTCAAAATGAAATATCTATCTTGCCATCTAGTAACAATGTTTATCCACTTTTTAAGATATCCTTCCATAATAATATTATTATAAATCAAATCTTTTTATTGAATGTTTATATAATCAACTGAGAAATAATATTAAATACTTTATTCAGTTAGAAGCAATTCATAAAATTATACATGAAAATACTTATATTTTTACTTTTATGGTTGGTTGACTGTTAAGCGACTGATTATTCATTTATATAGGTTTAGGATTATGATGAGGAATTCGAACATATTCGAATAAAGGTTTACACTAAACATTTGGATAATAACAATCCTAATCATAAATTGTTTAAGAAATTGATTAAATTTGCTACTCATTTTACAGAAGATGTGTATAAAGTGAAACGTTCTAGAAATAAAATCGTTTTAGATATTAAATAATGTCATCATGTTAAAGTACCTAAAAAACATAGAAAAAAAGGAATAAAAAACTCAGATTTTATTTTATATGTAACAGAAACTAATGAATAAGAAAATTGGATAGCAAAATCATCTCCATGTTTATATGATCAAAATTATAGACCTATAGCTGGATAAATTCAATTGAATAATCATCATTTTCTTAAAAAATTGAATAAATAAGCTATATATGAAAGATTTGGAACAATAGTTCATGAATTTACACATACTCTTGGTTTTCATAGAAGAGTTATAGATCATTTCAACATGACTCAAATGATTTAAGATAAATTATATTTGAAAAGTTCAGGAATTATAGAATATGCGAGAAACTATTACAATTGTTCCTCTCTATAATATTTGCCTTTAGAAGATGATGGTGGACCAACAGCATAATTTTCTCATTTTGAAAAAATGACATTTAATTAAGAAATCATGACAGGAACTGCAAGTAGAGATACTATTTATAGTAGATTTACTATGTTAGTATTACAAGACACTGGATTATATTAAGCTAATTTAGAAAAAGCTGGAAGATATGAATGGGGAATGAATTAAGGTTGTATAGCAGCTTAAGGAGGATGTGATTCTCCAACTATTTGTAAGTTAGCAAAAAATGAAAGATTTTGTTCTTACAATTATTAACACATTTAATTTTGTAAGCCTTCCTAAAAATTAGCTGAATGTGGATTAGTTACTGCTTTGACTGATTGTAATAAAAAAAGATGTTTTAATTTTCAAGATTCTTCTACTTTACTTCATAAAGCTGAATGTTTTAAGAGTAAATGTACAAGCTAGGGGATTAGAGTAAAATATAAGGGTTAAATTTAATATTGTCAATCAGATTATGCTACCATTTAATTTACTGATTAGTTAATTTAATGTCCTGTATTTAAAGATTTTTGTAACAATTATTCATTATGTAATAACAGAGGATAGTTAATAAATGGAAAATGTTATTGCAATTTAGGATACAAAGGAAAAAAATGTTAAAAATTATTGTGATATATATCATACATAAGCTTAACTGAAATTACGATAAATTTAAGTATATAAAATAAATTTCCTTAAATTTGTCTCATTTTGTTTTTTCGAAAAAATAGTTTTCTAGTAATAAATGATCCAATTCTTAAATATTATAATACAATTTATTAATCATGTAACAATTATATTAGGTATTTTAATGAAATGTTTGTCATTTAATCAAATATTATATAAAATTTCGGAAATTTATATGAATTATTGAGTTAACAATAATATTATTAATTAACATATCATTTTAAAAAATGAATCTGATTTTTAAATCAAATGGCAAGTCCATTTTCAAAAAGGCTGATTTCTATTAATTTAGAACATCAAATCTAACCTATGAAGAGACTTTCAGACTCTTATTTCTACTGTTGGCATGTAATTCTATTCTAAGTATATAGCTATTCTATCATTTTTTGTCTTTGATGCTCTACGTTTCAGAAAATACCTTATTATAACAGGTGTTCCAGTAATATCCTATTCTAGTTTTATCTTAATGATATTTGGATTAATCATTGTTCATGTAAAATGAATTTTAAATTTTAGTATTCAAAATGGTCTGTCAACTATCTTTGTCATGACTTTGTGTATAAGACAATCTCTACACAATATTAAGGAGAATTTAGAGATATTAGAGTTAAGAAAATTTTGAAATGGTTATTCGATGGGGTATATTATTCAACCACATCTGTATATAATTAATATATTATTCTTAGATACTGTGTTGGTATTTCTTTCATGATGAGCCTTGGTATCCAAGTGGGTTGGGAGGCACCAATTATACTAGTATTTGGTAAGATTTTCCAAATATGATCAATGTAACAATTGATATAATAATATTAGAATAAATGGGTTATTCCTTTTTATATGATTCAAACAGCGAATCATTTATATGCTTTGATTCATTTGGCAATAAAAAGGAAGGAAGTAGAAACCAAATATTGGGAATATATGTTACATCACACTCTTGCAACATGTCTTCTTATTTTCTCTGCTCTTTATAATTAATGTTAGATTATAATAATTATTATGTAGTTCGTTTTGGTATTGTTGTATTAGGCATTCATGATATTGCAGACATCATTTTATCTCTTTCAAGAGCTCAACATGATCTAAAATCAATTAAATCACTCATGTACATTTAATATGTCTTGCTATTATTCACATGGATATATACAAGAGTCATTATATTCCCTTAAATTATTTTGGAGGCAATAATATACTACTCCGATTAGTAAACAAATTAATAAATAATTTTTATAGTCCTGAAGCAGCTTGGGGAAATAAGTATTTGATTGTGTAGATGTGCATCTTGTTGGGTATGCACATCTACTGGACATACTTTATGATGCAAGTTGGAATTAATGTATTTAAGAAGGGGAAGAAATATGAAGAAATTAATACATATGATAACAAAGAGATCCTTAGATAAGGAAGAAATTGAATACCTATTAAAAATCATACTTTTTTTAAAGTCAATTATTTTTATAATATAAAATTAATTAAAATATTAAAGTAACTTAATATTCTTAAATTACAGTCTAATTTATTTATAATAAAATTAATGAAATTCTATATAAGAGGTTGAGATTATAAATTGAAAAAAGTTATAAATCAATATGCACCAAATTGAGTTTCTTCAGCAATTATTGTATCTTGATTAAATTTAAGTTTTTTTCTTATATTATCATCATAGTCCGTACAAGAATTGCTCTTCGGAGTTTAATCAAAAAATGTTTAAAAGTTTCTAGGGATATTTTACTAATTAATACTCTTAAAAGATGGTTTATAAATCATCATTTATTGATTGTTACTAATTAAAACAGGTTTCTATATGCAGCCAATATTAAAACTTTTTTTCAAATGTTTGAGTTCCTAATTTACATATTTAAGTAACAAAATCTTCTCCAACTATATTTTATGAGAAGTATTATTCAAAAAATATTGTGCCATAAATACTAAATTAATTTTATACATTTTTATACTTATGTTGGTTTTTATATGACCATGTTGACAGATCTGGTTGAATTTCCTTTTTGGATAAAAAGTATTACAAGTATTTTTCTCTCGTTTTGCACTAATAAGGAAATGCTTTATGTTTATTATCAAATGATAACAGTAAAGAGGGATAGCACAAAACACCTCTTCTTTCTTGAGCCATTGAGGATTAAGGATTTTAGAGGGTTTACTTATTCCAGTTAATTAGTTAACCCCAAATAAATTATGGTGTGTATTGTTTAGATAATGTCAATTTAGATTTGTTTTTTGGTTAAGGAATATATTCAAATTCGTTTTCTTCAAATGGTTTTGCATCAAATCCTTAATATTGAGTAGATGAAAAGTATGTATGAGTAAATGACATAAAATACAATATTGTAGAAAATGCTTGATTATTAAATGAACAAGTTTCTATATTTAAAATGAGTTCACTCAATAATAATAGTAACATTCTTGTTAATTCGAGAGCATAATCCTGTTTTTAATCAATGACTTGTTTCATCAACTTTATTATTTCTAAACCTATATTACTTTAATGTAATTTAGAATGTCTTTTTAAGAATATCACAATCTCATTCATGATTGAGGATTCCAATTGAATCTTTTGAGTATTAGTATCATAATTCTTCCAGAATTAATTGAAAATATTCGTTACTAGAAAAATAGGCGGTTACATCTACTTCAAATGTTATAAAGCAAACTTGACTTTATCTACACAAGATAATATATTTATGTAATTTTATTGATGATTGTATTTTTGCCAATTTGATAACCATTCAGGAATATCATTTTATGAATTTTGATATGGCATCATAGTTGATTATAGCAAAATTACATTCCTTTATATATAATTTGGGTATATGCTTAACTAATGCGTATTTTCTGCTTCAAGTTGTTGCTTTCTCTTGCAATTCAATGATCCACATAAACATTAATCCTAAGATGTAAATGGAAATGGCAAAGTCAACTCTTCTAAATAGTTTATTTTTCTCACTGTAGTAACTGCCAATAAATTTTAAGAATTAACAATAACTGTTACTAACCTACAATTTGGATCACATGAATATGAGATATGTTATGCCATATTACCATACCTAGTTGGATCAATAAACTTAAAACATAGTTTTTAAATATTACCAATAAATCATCATTTACAAAGAATTCTGCAAAAGGACTTTGTGAACAACTTTTTCTGTTTCCATCTTACATTCTCTTATGAAATATAGTTTATTTTTCAAACCATCTTTATGGTGTATACACTTCGCCAAAATAAAAGCATATAAATTCATCCCCTGCAAAACCTTCATTCTAGCAACACACCATTCCTTTCCCTTTCAAAGTAAAAGGATTCCACTATTCTATTACTTTCGATTGTACATCATATAGAATCGATATAACCTGATACAATTCATATTTTTTAAATTCTTACATGTTACAAATTACCCTTATTTAAGTTAATTGTGGATAGAAGCTGAGGCAAAATGGCTTCATAATCTGGCAAGAGCTAAAACAAAACTCTTGCTACTTCTTGACTTATTCCGTAAGTATCAATCAAAATAACATCGACATTCTATTTTTTGACCTAGTATGATAAATCTTATTAAGTTGTGCTTGCTAATTGATGTAAAGGATAACTCCAGAAATCCATTAATAGCATATTATCATGTAATCTAGTATTAAATAATTAAATTGTACTAGATTTGTGTTGTTAGAAGTTAGTGAATCTCATCTACTCTATCCGATTAGTTAGGTATCAATTCTTGTACTTCGGTTATTGTTTATTATTACCTTCAATATAATGATTCATGCGCTTTAATTAAGTTTTCTCTACAGAACATAAGGTCTTTAATGCCTATAGACAATGGGCACTTATTTAATTAAACTTGTTTTAGTATTAAGCATCGAAACTGGAAATGATTAATTTGACTTAATTCAATACGATATAATCGTCTAAAATATTCAATATAAAAAGTTTATGCTTACGTGCTATAGACTCTAGTTGCTATTCGAATTCTACAGTCAAATCCTCATAATTCCATAAGGGCTTAAATTCTATTTTTAAACATATATTTTTTATTGTTTAAACAACCTACTGATATTATAGAACATCTTTACATCATCCTCAATCTCTTCATTTTCATAAGTGAGGCAATCTACAATATACTCTTGTATAAAAAGCATATACTCCTGTCGTTCCTAAAATAACTTGTTTAAATACTTAGTTTTACCGAGTTTTCAATTAGCTAAGATGAGCTAAGGACTACTCAGATGCATCAAATCCTTGCAATTCCATTTCTTTGTGTTCTTAATTTGTTTACTGAGAATAAATCATTTCAAAATTAATAAATGTGTAATTAAAATAAAGCATAAATTTTAGAATCATATTAATTAACTAAATTGGATAACTTCCATGCATAATTAATTACGCAATCTTTCCAATTTCAAAACCTTTGATTATACTAAACAACTGAATTTTTTCGTAACTTTATCTATTATTAGAATAAAAAAGTATTCAAAATTTTTAATCATAATTAAATTAAAATTGCATTTATTAACAAATAATTAAAATTAATATAAACTTTATTAGTGTTCTGTTAAATTTTAAATTATATCAATTTTTTAAGTTCAACCTAGTCTTTCACTTCATAGACCCATCTTCAATAAAATCATTTTCAAGAAATTCTATTTTTTTCCTTCCCTCCTTTTTTTTTTTTTTTAAATAATTAATTCCCCAATCCTCATAAATAAATCATTAAAGAAATGAAAATGTAATTCTCTATTATTTTTAAAAGTGCCGAAATTATCACTCTTCAACCAGCAACAAATCTAATTATAAAATAATATTTTTCAATTCAATTTTTTTATATTCATTCCTATAGATTTTTAAGTTTTTATTCTACAAAAGATTTAAGATTTAATTAAAATAGAAAATATATATTTATCTAAAAAATAATTATAAAATTATAATTAAAATCTCTTTACATTTTTTTTGTATTTTTTAAGAAACCTCCAAACTCAACCAACTTTATATTATATTACTTTTACAATTATAATAATTTACAAAAAGACATAATTTCATCCTCAAAAAATATTAAATAATGATAATCATGTATGTAATTTTTTTATTTAACAAAAATGTCATCAACCAACTGCTAAACTTAAACAAAATTAAACATATTCAATTCAAATTTAGAAAAGCTTTTGTTTTTTTATTTAATTCAAAAAATGAGGAGGAATAAAATACGAAAATTTTATTTTACTTTTTACATATTTAAAATCAATAATATATGTCCTAATATTTTAATTAGTTCCTGAGTAAATAGGTATTTTCATTATTTTCTCAATAATGCAATAATCTTAATATATAAATTATTCTTGCAGAAAAACTTTATTTTAACAAAACTATTAAAAATTTATGTTAAGCGTTATGATTTTCATTTTGCATAAAATGCAAAAGAATTTAAATAATCAATTAAATTAATTACAGGAATCAACTAAGAAATTAACCTAAATTTGTAATTTAAAATATTAATATTTAGAGTAATGGTTTAAGAAGAATTATCATAAAATTATGTAAGATCTAAATAGATTAATATTAATGCAAAAAATATCGTATAATGAAATAATACATATAATTGTATTTGTATATTATAATAAAATAAATTTTATGGAGAAATTTGTAATTGCAATTTATGAAATTAAACCTATTTATTAGTGATCAATAATATAAATATAATAATATGAACAACAACAAGACTGTGAAAATTAAAAAATCAAATGAAAAAGGATTTGATCTTGACAACTGCTTCTTAAAAAGCGAGACAGATCATTAAGATGGTTATATAAAGGATGCTGATTATTATTTTGATTCATATTCTCATTTCAGTATTCATGAAGAAATGCTCAAGGATAAAATCAGAACAAAAGCTTATTAAAATGCCATACTTAAGAACAAGGTAAATATCATATAATAAAATTCAAGCAACTCTTCCAAAATAAAATAGTTTTGGACGTAGGAGCAGGAACAGGAATTCTATCTATTTTTGCAGCTTAAGCAGGAGCAAAGCATGTTTACGCAGTTGAGAATGCTAACATAGCAATACATGCAAAAAAGATAATCAGTGATAATGGACTCAGTGAACAAATTACAGTCTTAAAAGGAAAGATAGAAGAAATCGAATTACCAGTAGAAAAAGTCGATATAATCATTTCTGAATGGATGGGGTATATTTTTAATTAAACTAAAAATTAGTTATTTTCTTCTTTATGAATCAATGCTTGATTGTGTTCTTTATGCAAGAGATAAGTATCTAGCTCCAGATGGTCATATGTTTCCAGATAAAGCCATCATGTATTTAGCTACAATTGAAGATGATGAATACAGAAAGTCAAAAATTGATTTCTGGTATAATATGTCAATTAATAATAATTAGGGATAATGTTTATGGTGTTAACATGAGTTGTATTAAATAGTGGGCTTTAAGAGAACCTTTAGTAGATTGCTGCAATCCTGAATAAATTAATTCTAATCAATGTCCAATTTTTGAAATAGATATTAAGACTGTCAAAGTTGAAGATTTAGATTTTAGTCATTAATATATGTTAAAAGTTTAAAAGGATGATTATGTTCATGCTCTAGTTGGATGGTAAATTCTTAATTAATTTTAAAAGGTTTGACGTTTAATTTTCCAGCTGTCATGTTCCAGTTAGACTTACAACATCTCCTTATGCAGAGAGTACACATTGGAAATAAACTGTATTTTATATAGAAGAACCTATGGCTGTTAAAACTAATGATATTATTTCAGGCAGCATAGCAGTAAAAAAGAATGCATAGAATCCAAGACATTTAGATATTAAAATATCTTATCACTTGGAAAATGTTTATGGGAAGAATGAACAATTAATGTAATATAGACTTAGTTGATTGTTTTGTTATTTTATTCATTATTCATATATTGATACATTTATTATAAGTTTTTTCAATATAGTATTTCAAATATTTTATTATTTTTTATAAAAAATTACAAATTTGTTAAATTTAAAAGAATAAAATTAATTAAACTTTCTATTTTTAAGTTTAGAAAATAAATAAATATATATTATTTGAGGTTGTTATTGTTGAAAAAGGAAATCATTGTTCATTAATGGTAGCTGTAATTCTTATAAATGAAGAATAAGTAAAATACAGAATATAGTTTGTTAAAAATGTTATTGATAGAAATTACAAAAAACGTAACTTATAAACTAAGATGAATTAGATTAAGTTTGTATGATGAATTTTAATTATTTTACTAAAAAGCTTTGATTTTTTTACATAAAAATTATTAATATTAAAATATCGATAGTTTGATATTTATTAATTAAGCAAAGTTTATTTTTTGATGATAACATCTACATTTTTTAATCTTTGATGATGATTATGATAAATAATCAAAATAATATAATGTGGTTAGTAAAATTACATAATTTACATCATAATTTGAAAAAAATAGTATTAATTTAAATTGATATTTAACAAATTATCATTCTTTTTCGATTGATTTATAGATTATTAATTATTTTAATCCTTAATTATTTAAGAGCAAATGATGATGACTCTATAATAAAGTATACTCTAATAATTAGAAATTAGCAATGAAGAAATTTGATTTTTTTGGATAATTCATCACTCTAAATATGAACAAATAAAATTGCTACACTACATCATTAGGAGGAGTATCATCAATATTGATAATTATATTTCTTGGGATATTTTTTTACAGTAACATAGTGGAATTTGTAACAAAATAAAAAGCAAATGCAAAATTATAAACACTTTTCAATATCGATCCTGATATGGTTATATTGAATAACACTAATTTTATGACAGCCTTTTCTATTGATTAAGTGAATTTTACTAATCGCCCTTTATTCAATATTACTTTAGAATAAAAGTAGTGCTAATATTATATTATTTTTAGGTATTATAATAGATAATCAAATGGAATATTGAACAAAACTAGTAGTTTTATTGATCTTTAACCTTGCACAGTAGATTAATTCACTACAAAAGTGAAGAATGGTAATTCAGAAATAATAGAGCAATAATTTTAGTCCCTAGGAATGAATAACTGGCTATGTCCAAAGTATATATACATTTTTAATAATTTCAGAGATGATTTCAATTTCAAATTATAAGGGGCATATGGTAGTGAGAATTTTTATTTTGTGAAAATAACTGTAAAGGATTGTGTAAATTCCACACATCCTTAATATGATTAATGGAATCCAATATGTGCAAGTTTAGAGTAATTCAATAGCGCATTCGCCAAAGATGGTTTTTTCAAACTTTAAGTGTATTAAATAAACACAGTTGTGAATCCTGGATCTCCAATTAATTATTTAGAGACTTATTTAGATAGCGATTTATATTTCAATTTTGTACCTAAATCATTCAGTAATATGGCAAATATCTATTACAGATAATACGAGATTAACAATGATAATAGTATAGTTCCTTTTAAGGAAATAGAAAGATAAAAGATAATCCTTAGAACTTCCGAAGACTTTCGAGATCTATCATTAACAACGACTTTAAATAATTAAAATTATGCAGAAATATTCTTAAGAAGAAGTTAAATGAATGCGTAAATCGATAGAAGTTATTAATAAATAGGTGAATTATTATCATATCTTGGTGGATTTATGCAAATAACCAAACTTATTTTTGGATTATTTATAGCATTCTACAATAGAACTTCATGTATATTTGATCATTTCTATTTTAGTACTTATTGAATTATCTAACAAATTATATGATTTTAAAGAAGGGTAAGATAGATTGTCCAGTAACCCCTCAATTAGTTCAAGAACTCCTAGATTTATTCAAGATGCCTTTAAATTAAAGGGTTTATTAGATACAAAGAATTCTGATGGAGACAGTAATATTTTCGATTAAAGTTATTAGTAAAAAAAAGATCAAATACCATGATAAAATAGAATGTGTTAAAGAAATTAATTAAAAAATCTGAACCAATAAGATTCAGTGTCAAATTATTTCTAAATTAAATTACTTGTGGGTTATTTTTCAACGAAAGAAATTCTAAGTTTCTAAAAAAAGCAATGTAATTATTATAAGAATATAATTAATAGAGATAAAATGAATGAAGATTTAGATTTACATAGCATTTTATTTAAGATTAATGAAATTAATAAATTAAAAGAGGTATTATTTAACTAATCTTAAATAATTCTGTTTAATTTCACACCTAAACCTATTATTGCCTTGAACGATGATTAAATGATACCAACAAGAATGAACTTTGAAGATGATGAATAACCTATTCAGCCTAATCAATTTAAATAAGTTAATTATTATGATAAAAATCTTCATAACATAGTCTATTAAGTAACAATGATATCAATTCAAAAATAGGCTTATACAGATATGTTAGAAGAAATTGAAGATGAAAGCGTTCCTAAATGTTAATTGGAAGTAGATCTAAAGTTAATTCACTTATTAGGACATGACATAACAAAAATCTTTAGTGAATAACTATAAATAGATTAACCTTAAAATTTTATAGAACTTAAGATTGAAAGTGGAAAAAATAGTTTAAGAACTTTACATTAAATTGTTACTAAGTAAGGAGTTGATAAGGTAGTAGAAACAGAAAGAAACGATGGAAAACTTATTTAATGATTTGTATTATTATTATTAATTTTATTTAACAATTAATAATTTTCAATATAACTCTTATTATATTAAATAAAAAAATATAATTATAAGAAAAGTAAATTACTAAAATGCATTTTAATAAAAAATATACTAAATTTTAAGATTAACAATCTATTTTTAACAAACAAATACAATTCAACATTTCAATAATAGTCGAGAAATCTTTAATAGTTCTTGAAATATGAAAATAAATTAACTATTTAGAAAACTAAAGATAATCAAAAACATGAAAATGTTTCCATAACCTTTTTATTAAATGTATTAAACAAACACAAATATATGTTAAAGAAATATTTTAGTATGTACCTAAACTAACTCTAATCAAATAAGTGACAAGAAAATTAAAACTTATCTAATGATAATATGAGGAAAGAAATAGAAAAAATTGAGAGAGTTCTATAAATATCAGAAAACTAGGTTGAAAATCAGAATAATCAAAGAAGAGCAGTTGACTTTATAATTAATTCTGAAATTCATACGTCAGAAATTTTTGAACAAGATAATCTACAAGAGGAAGTAGGAACTATAGTTTTAGATCCTGAACAATAAAAAATTATAGTAATTTGCAACAGTCATAATTTTTCTTACTAAGCAGCTTTAAAAAAGGGAGAATATATATATAATTATAATGATTCTACTTTATAAAGATTTTATGAAAAAAAATAGAATATAGCACTATTTGCAGTCTATTCTAGATTCTATGAGAGAAATTAATTAGAAACCTCTAGTCATAACTATTATAACTAGTAACAAAATCACATAAGCAGATGGAAGAATGAATCCTGAAGAACATTAATTAAGAGTGTGAAAGAGAGAATATATACCTATAATGCGTGAATTGATATTTCCATCGTTTGACTAAGTAAAGGATTAGAAGACAATTAGCCTATTTACTTTAGTATATTATATTTCTTATATATATTAAATTAGAAAAAAATATTCTCGACAATTTGGTGGATAAAGTATTAATAATGTCTTAATTATGTTAAAAATTTATTTTGGGATGAATAGAATCACTTTCAAACATATGTTAATATATTTCTTTTAATAATTTTCTTATTTTATTTAATCCTTTGTTCTTCTTTTTTTGCAATGTAAAACACTAAGCCAAAGTCATGGGAATTAAGAAAAAAAGATGCTTCTAAATATAGATTCTATGACAAACAAGATGAATTATTAATTAAGAAACCAGGTGAAGTTGATGGAGAGGCCTTTGTATTAAAAAATTGTGTCCGTTGTAAGATCTTCATTTTAGACTATGCTGCATAAATATTAATTGATGATTGTGTTGATTGCTAAATGTTTTTTGCCGCTGTTGAATCTAGCATGTTTATAAGAGGATGCAAAAGATGTAAAGTGATTACTGCTTGTGGATAATTTCGATCTAAGAAATGTGAAGATATCCAAACTTTGCTCTTTACTCAAAGCTAGCCTATAATAGAATTATCTATAAGAATGGGATTTGGTTGTTTTCGTGGGTATTATCCAGAATTACGACAACATTTACAAAAGGCAAAACTCAACATCTGGAATAATACATGGAGTGATTTGCATGATTTTGATCCTGAAAAGTAAGCTGAAATTACACATTTTTATATGGTATTTGAAGATACTCGATATGAAGATATGATTAAACCTTTAAATGAAGTGCTTTCTTTACCCAATTTTACTTGGGCAGATGAATGCAAAACTGAAAACTAAGTTATTCCATTCACAAGTGAGTAAAGAAAGAAACCTTTTCATGAAGAAGTACTCTTGATATTTTATCCTGAAGAATCTTCACATTTGAATGTAGATGTTTTAAGTTCAAGTTTTCAACCTTTATTAAAAGAAGTTCCTCAAGAGATCTTTGCAGAAGAAGATAAACAAGTTAGTGATTTAGTAGAGATAGAGGCACCTGAATAACTTTATTGTTATTTAGTAAAATCAAAATATCAACCTTTATTTGCTGATAATTGGCCTCTATTTAAAACAGCTGTAGAAACGTATCTTCCTGCAGACAAGGCAGCTAAACTTTTGAATTAAGTTGTAATTAATAATAGATTATAACCCACTTTTTCTTTGCATATTCGTTCAGATAATTAAGACATCAAATTATTATCCTATTTATATTCTCTTTTAGACATGAAATTGAAATGTGATCTAAATAAAGTTTGTGTAATAGTACAAAATTCAAAAGCGATTGAAGAACTGACACTTTTATTATTTGCAAACTAAAAAGATGAAAGAGCAGGACAACAATGAATAAAATAAATAATTGAAGTTGATAATATAATTAAATTGATTACTTTTAGTTTAATATTTTATAATAAATGAGTAAAATTCCTTTTCTATAAATCAAACAAATTTTAGATTAAAGGATAGATTATAATTCTCCAATAACTTAGATTGCAATGAAGAAATTAGGATTGACCCAAAGATCATTATAAAGGATGAATTATTTAGAATACATGACAACAAATACTAGTTAATAAGATTACTTTTTATATTTGCATGCAGTTGCCATGAACATTAAAAAGCTTCAATAAGAAATAGCTAAAATGAATTTCAATGACAAATCTATAGATTGTGCTGATCCTGGAAATGTTGATGAAATAATTGCATTACTAGATTAAAGAATGAAGAAGAAAATTCACACTAGTAGTTAACCATGTATAACCTCAAATAGAGATAAGTCAATTGAACTAGATGATAATACATTAGGTTGTGAAATAAAAGCCAAATAATAAATTATCCGATTAACAAATTAAGGATTAAAATCTATCACTGAAAAGAATAGCCTAAAAAACAATTTATTATCACATCAAACTTCAGTTTGTAACTCTATGAGTCCTTAAAAAATTATTTTAAAAAGTAATCTCCTAATTTATAAAAATAGAGTTAATAGTTTCAAATAATTAAAGCGTTGCTGAGGCAGTTTAGAAATAATAAGGTTCTATTGATGTAAGTAGCATGGAATAATTGAATGAATCTATGCGAAAACATTTCCCTGATAAAAATCTTGTAATAATGACAGGAATAAAACATAGAATAAAAGATGACCTTAACCAAAAGAAATCTATTGATGAATTTATGTAAAAAATAGCCAAGCTAAGAAGCATATCTTAATAATCAATTGATTCTGGTAGAAAATTACCCAAGTAGTAGATAAAATTAGTTTAATTAAAGTAACCTAACGTGATTTCAACAAAATTGGAAATGATGTTGAAAAAAGAAAAATTGATCAGAGAAGAACCATTAAAAATACATCAAGTTAAATTGGGGAATATTATGGGTGTAATATCGAAAATAAGGAATTAGTAGACAAAATTGAGGATGTTTCAATAAATCAATAATGATCTTTGGTGATATTAAAATTGAATTACTATAATTAGATTAATAATTGAAATAAAGTTACATACTTTAATACTATTATATATAATCACATGCTAAAACTAGTCTTTTTACGTTATGGCTATTCAATCTCAGGTTTATAATCAGGATTCTTCTTTAAAATAACAAAGTTTTCTAGAATCACATCCTAAACAGGCATATATTCATCATTAGCTAATTCAGCTCTATAAATGAATTGAAATGATCATTACCTTTCTCCTGCACTAACAATAACAGGACTGGTATGAGTTTAAAATCCTGTGATTCTTTTTGGTTTACCAGCTTACCCAACAGCATCAACAGCTTACCCAACACGTACTTATACAGGTAAATTTTCAAGATTCTCATTTAACTAAATTGGTATTAAATAATTACAGTAAAAAACATTCTTGGATACATAGCAATTCCTAAATAGTAGAGTAATGTGTGGTTCTTTTCAAGAATTAGATTCTTAATATCCAAACATCCATGTAAAAATGAGATGATTCCAGCTATTGCAACCTTATTAATTAAAAATTTATCAGAATAATAAGGTTGTAAAGTTAAAAGTCCTTTGCCCATATGTAATAACCCTTGAGCTATTCTTACAAGGAATAATCCATTGGAATCATTCATAAAGTAAACAGCCAATCCTCTTAATTTATCAGCAATTCTAGAATTGTTTGTACCAGCTCCTAACAAACCCATAGACAAAGTAGCACGATATGATAATTCTTAATCTCTATCATGAGCTAACTTAAGTAATAAGTCCATTGGTTAAATCTTTGGATTTGATATCTATATAATTTAAATTTTGATAAATACATTAATCAAAGCGACAGCCAAAGGAATCGCTCTTTTGACTTCAACATCTGAAAATTATAAAATATGTTAAAATATTCTATAAACCATTTCGCTGCCAATATCTTCACTACTGGCAATTAAAGCAATTCCCAGAATAGCTACTTATTGAAGTTCATAATTTTTATCTAATTTAGTACCTTTGTCATCAGATGTCACTTCTGAGCAATAACCCAGCAACTCTTAAACCTTAAGAACATTTCCTGTTGAAGCGTATGCAAGAGATATGATAGTTACTTTTGCATATTTGCTGATCTTGTGATTGATTACACCAAGATTTTCTACAATAACACTCGCTGCTTCTGCCTAACCAAGGTATAGTAAACCCAATCCAACAGCAAAATATCTTGATATTGATATATCCAATTATGAATCTGGTCTATCACACAAAGTTTGAACTATTGCATTTGCCACTTCATCGTTACATTTACCAACAAAAATGAGACCAAGTGATAATGCAGCCATGGCAGCCAATTCAACGCTGTTAGACTCTAGAACTGCAGATATTAATTATTCTTAAAGTTCTACTCTTGCTGATCCAGCGTATGCTAATCCCAATCCCATAACAGCACCAATCTTTACCTAAACATCAGGATTCTCCAATTATTACAATAACATTGCTTATGCAGGTTAATTTTCATCTACTATTCCACTACAAAATAATCCCAATCCTATACAAGCTCCTGCTTTTGTATAAACATCACTTAAATCAAAATATTCTGATATTTATTCAGTACCATTATCAATATTCCATAAATTAATTAATCCAATACTAGCAACTGCAGCTATTGCTGTATGATCATTTTTCACATTATTTAACCAAGGATTTTCTTTATTATTCATTAGAGCATCCTTCTTAAAACCTGCATTCACAAATCCATTGCAATATGTTGCGGCTAAATTCTTTTGAATTTACTCGAAGTTTGCTTCTCTATTCTTTTCTTCTAAATGAGCTTTATAAACCTATTCTGGAGTTTTTGGCTCCAAAACTTCTAAATCTTTTGCCAAACTTATGTAAAATTGACTTAAGAATTGATTTGCTGCAATCTTCTTCAATATTTCCTAATCTATAATATTCTCATCAATTTAATATCTATGTCTAGCCAATTAAAATGCTAGTTATAATTTTATTGTTGCATCTTAACATGCTTCAAAAACTTGTTCAACCTTTCTTGGTTTATCAATTCTTAATGCTATTCTCAAAGCATTTGTAAATTCATTCACTTTCAAACAACTATTGTAAGCTGTTTACAGTAAAACATCTATTTCATCCTAATCAGAACAAAATGCAACACTACTCAACAAATAATTCAATATTCTTTATATATTGTTTTGATTCACAAACTATATGTTAATATTAATTAAATACTTATTCTAGTTTTTACAATTAATCAACCTCACTTAATAAGTCTATTGCATCATGTTCTGAATTATGATCCATAAAATAAGGAACTATTTCATCTACCAAATACAACAAATCATCAGCTCCCTCTTATTTTTATAATCTTATCTAAAATTCTGATCCAATATTTGCTGCTAAATGACTTAAGTATTCATGTCCCCAAAATTTGAATTCCTCCAATGTACCTTCCTACAAATAAAGCAATGAATCCCTATCTCCACCATAAGTCATTGCCAAAACAGACAAAAAATCTGCTAATTGTTTCTATTATACATATTTTTTGATTCATACTTTAAATCTTGATGTCTCCAAACCATTGTAAAACTCAACTAATTTTCCATATGATTCCTTTAAAAATTTAAATGGCTTTGGCACTGAAGTCATTGAAGTTGTTGCTGAACGTACTTCAGTCTTCAATTTCTCTAAACTTTCATGATTATTTTAAATGATTTCCTCAACATATTATTCCAACCTGTTTTTCAATTCAAGATCTTATTCTGACTAAAAATAACCATTAATTCCAACATTACCAACTAAACTACTTATTTTCCTGGCTTCTTTTGAGCTTATTTATCTCCTTAAACCTTTTTCTCTTCCATCTTTTGAATTCTAAAATAAATTAATTTATTTAGTCAACACCAGTATGTTTGAGATTTTATATAATATATTTATTATATTCAATAATAGAATGTATTCTTCATCTTCGAACTTATCTCTTCTTCTTCTTTCAAATGAGTCCTTTAATTAATATATTAAATAGAAGTACTTAAACACTTATAATTTCTTGTTTAATAGATTATAAATTTTTAGTTTCTTCTTTATAAATGCATCCAAATTTCCAACATAAGTATCAACATCATAATCTACTATTCCAACACCTTAAATGGATTGAATCAACTCACTTTCTTATTACAATAATTTTGCATCTTCCTATTATAAATATTTTTAATTGTCTTACTTTTATAGCAGCCATATGAATATTTAAAATCTCATCTTATTCTTCTAAAATGGTATTCACTTTCTCATGAAAATCAAAAAACTCGTTTCCATTTCCATTAGCACTGTTTTACTCATTCTTCATCATCGTTTCTTTCATACATCTAACATCCTCTTTAACATAACCGTTCTTTTTATTAACTAATTCTTCAGCAGCCACTTCATCATCTGAATCTTCTTGTACAGAATTTATTCTTTTAGATTATTTAGGAGGAGGTACAGGTTACGATTTTGGTTTCTCTTTCTCAGGTCCTTAAGATTAATTTTTTTTCAAATTTGCAGCATTTTAATTATTCTAATTTCTAGCATCATTTATTTTTGGTAATTATAAAGGAGTATTTAATTTTTCTTATTATATCTATCTATTATTATTATTATTATTATTATTATTATTGTTATTATTATAGTTGTTATTATTGTTGTTATTAATATTGCTATTATAGATATTATTGTTATTATTATAATTATTATTATTATTATTTTCCTAAGATTTATTATCAAATACTTATTGTTGCTATTACCTATATAATAATTCTTCATTTGAAACTTCCCTTTCTTCCAATTATACTTTTGCTTAATTTGATTTATCTTTCAATCTATCAGCATATCTAAGAGTATTTAATGAATGATCAGCTGAAGAGCTACCTGGACTTATGCATGCTATCATAATAATTCTTGATTTATTTGATTTAGCTGTGAATGAATCTCTCAATACTAAAGTCAACTTAGAAGCCCTGAAAGGTACATGACCTTACCCTGAATCCATAGCTCTTATGCACTCTTTCAAAGCTAATAAACTTTTATTTATCTCAGCTCCTTCCAATCTTCTTTATCTATTATTTGACTATGTATCTTAAGCTCTTTCAGAACCAGCTAAATCTACTAATATTAATTTTCCCATATCAGTATAGCCTTATCTGATCATTATTTGACAAATTGAATGAGATCTTGAAGATGTATCATTTGCAACAGTTGCATGAGTAGTTCTAACAGAGTTTGCTAATTCCATAAGTTAAAATAACTCATTTTCCGATTCACATGGTCTCTCAATCAACCCTTGAACTTAGATGTTATTATTTTTATCTTCTAAAATTTATAAGGGTGCCTTATTGTTTAACAAATCATAACATTTTCCTCCATAAATTTCAAAGAATGATACAACAATCTTCAATTATGGAGAAGCATTTATTAATTTATAGAGATCAATTGCCAATAGTTCTTAAATACTCTTCATTGTATATGTTTTACCAGATCCTGTTTATCCATACGCGAAACATGTAACTACACCTTAATTAATTAATAATTCCATTAATGGTGCCAAACTAACATCATATATGTCTTTTCCTTATTCAACTTCACTGAAAGTATTATCAAATTAAAAATCATGATTTTCAACATATTTTGTAATACCATCTACTTTTAATTTTGATTCATGTACTCGAATCATTGGATTTGCACAACTTATTGCATCTATTTCTCCAGCCACTTCTTCTTTTTTGAAAACTGGTCTTTTCCTAACACATACACATAATTTTATATTTTATGTTGTTTAATGTTCTTAAATTAATCCTCCCTTTAGTCTACTCTTATCAATCATCAATTCAAATTCAACATCAACATTTTTACCCAATATTTAATTCTACTCTTCTCTTTCTGCTTTTTCCCTCTTTAACTCTTACATATTTTTTCTACGCTCTTCCCTTTATTATTCCATTTTTTTTATATTATCAACCACTGACCCTTTTGGTTGTTAAGGTGGCTGTTATGCTGGTATTTACTGTTGTTATGGTACCTATTCACATTTATTTCCATCAATCCCTTTCATATTAAAATAAATTCAATTACCATTCGCCTTCTTCAATCTATCTAATTTCTCTTATTTAGTGCCATAAACTCCCAATCCCTTGGCCTTGAGTTATACAACAACTTCCTCATCACTTAATTTATTCAAAGCCTATTCTTTTTTATTTAATTATCCTTCACGTTATGCCTTTAAGCGATCTAAAATGCAATACTACTTTACCTCTTTCTTTTTATGCTTATACTGATAACTATTATTATTTTGGCTACTGCATCACTTTAAAAATTTGAATTATTTATTTTATAAATATAAAATCAGTTTATTAAATACAAATATATTTTTTAGGATTATTCACTATAATTATTATTCTAAAGTGTTCAAATTACTTACTCCTTTGAAATTCATTCTTTGCAAACAAATTTGCTATCCAAAAGAATTTTTATATTTCATTTAATTATTTCAAATTATATTTAGCAATTTTATTTTATTATTATTACACATAAATATTAAATAAACTAGGATATTCAATTGGCTAAACAACTTACTTATTATTAATAAAACAAAGTTTACAGAAAACCCAATTGATTTTAGTTAAGCATTAAAATCAAATTAAATCGAGTTTTCTTAATTATTATGATGCTAAATTCAAAATATTAGTAAATGTAAAGGATTAATTAAACAATAAGTTTGTTAATTGCAATATCTTTAAAATTAACAATAACAAAAATAAAATATTAATTCTTGGTTTATTTTAAATATTATTGTTAAATTTCTGAAGTTAAATCCCAATTCGAACTATACATTGAATTTTCTTTATTTATAATAAAAAACATATTTTTTTTAATTTTGAGTTAATTTTGTAATTTATAATAATAATGATAGTTAATATTTACTTACTTTTCTTTCTTTTTATATTTTTAAATAAAAAGTACCCAAAAATATAAATTTATTTCCAATTGAACAACAATATTTCTATATTATTATAGCTAAAACCTAAATTATGCAGATGAACCCTGTTTGCGTGTATATCATTTTTTCTTTTATTTTATTTTTATTTAAAATTTGATAGAACTTAATTTTTGTAGGTATTTAAATTCAATGTTTGACTTAATACAAATCTTATAGTAAGAACAATATAACTACAAGCAAAAAAATTGATGTGTAATAATTATATACAAATATAAAATACTAGATTATAGTATAATCGGATAATAATGTGAAAAAAAATATAAGAGAAGACTTTTATTTTTTTCTATATGTGTCAATAATCCATGAAAAAATATTACTTGAGAAATTTATTAAGATGTTAGTATCATATTTCTTAGTAAATTAACACTTGATCCAAAATAGAAGATATGTATTAATAAATATATTAATACAAATAAGAATGAAAGAACAATGAAAGTATCAAATATTAAGATAAAAATATTGAGAAATTGAAAGTTATGGATATTCTTCTACTCGTGTCTTCTTGTGAATTTTTGTGAATTCTTGTTAAATTTATTTTTTTTTAAAATAAATGAAATCCTCTAAATATATTAGGGATGTCAATTAAAAAGAGTAAAAGTAAAATTGAGATTTAAGAATATTGTCTGAACTGTTGAATATTTGTTTTAATTTAGGAGGGATTATGAATTTTTTAATTGTAATTTATCATTATTTATAATTATATGTAACACATTTTTGTGTTTATAAATTAAAATAATGTAATAGTAGCGGGAGGAATAATTTACATTGTATAAATTACTTAACGTTTCACCAAAAGCAGGTTAAAATGAAATAGTATTGATTTTATTTAATTTTTAGAAAAAATCATATCGACAATTGGCTTTATAGTTACATCCAGATAAAAATCAATCAGATATGAATGCAAAAGAAAAGTTTCAAAAAATATCAGAAGCTTATTAAATATTGTCAAATGAAGAAAAGAAAAAAATGTATGATGAAACTGGAATGATTGAGGGCATAGATGAATTTTAAAATGCCTATGAATTTTATAGAAATTTATATCCAAAAATAAGCAAAGAGGATATTGATAAATATGAAATTAAGTATAGATTTAGTGAAGAAGAAGAAAGTGATTTGATTTAATTTTATAATAAGTAAATAAATTTACAATATCTTGTTAGGAATAAAGGTAATGTAAAATGTTTACTTGAGAATATAATACTAAGTAGAAATGAAGACATCCCACGTTTTATATAATTTTATGATAATATGATTAAATAATAGAAATTAACAGATTATAGAATATATTAGAGCAGCAAAAAGAAAATAAAACATTTAAGAGAAGATCCAGAGGCATAATAAATAGATATAGAACAATTAACAAAATAAATTAGATAAAGACCAAAGAATAATACATTTGATTAATTCATTTAATAGATTGAGGAGAAATATAAGTAACCAAAGAAGGTGAAGTGTTAAAAAAAATGATTAATAAATTTATTAATTAATGAAATTTGCCTTAATATTGGCGCTAGGAATTTTAAACGCAATTAGTGGCTCATAAATCAGCAATAAAAACATCTTATTGCCTCTCGCTGATATTGAAGTTGAATTCGAAATCACAGCTGACGGTGGGTGCTTCGATTGGAGCGCTTCAAATAGTGCAATTGTAGTCACAGGACAAGATCAATAAGGATGCTTGAAGTCAATTGGGAAAGTTAGAGTTGTTACTAAAATACCAAGTTAAACATTTGTATATGTAAAATCAAAGTAATCAGATGCAACTTAATTTATTGTTGAAGTAGTAGTACAAGAAATAAGCAGATTGAGCATAATGACAAAATAAAAATAATTAGATTTGGATACTTAAGAAGAATTACATGTTTAAGCACAGGATGATAAAGGAAATACATTTACAACTTTAGAAGGACTTAAATTTGATTGGAGTGTAGGCTAGTTAGAAATGGTTAAGTTTACTGAATCAGGATTAAAAGTATCAGATAAAAGAGCAAGATTAGAATTTAATAGTGATATCATAGTTGTAAAAGGAAAGAAGGAAGGGAAAGAAACTGTTTCTACTAGAGTGATAGAGAAAAAATATTATGAAAACAATATTAACACTAATGTAGATTTAGTGGTGATTTAAAAATTTTAATTTTCTCCAGATTATCCAGTTTATTATTTACCAACATTTTCTGTGATCTAATTTAATCTATTGAGAGCAGATGGAAAAACTAAAATAAATTTACCAAGTACATCTCATTAATGGAGTACGACATCTAAAGTTTCAACAATTGATTAGAGTGGTGTTTTGTAAACATAAAATATAGAGAGTAATTAAAATCTTAAAGTATTGAATTCATAATACAATTTCATTCAAGCAATATATCATGTAGTGAACCCTAAATACATTGATATTGATATATGGGAAGATGACAAAAATAAGAGAGAAGGAAAAGTAACTCATTTGATTGTAGGAAGATAATATAGATTCTAAGCTTACCTAAAGGACGAATAAAATTAAAGAATATATTCTTCACCAAATGAATTTCAATATGATTCTAAGGACATAAAGTTGAATGAACAGACTATTATATCCTATGTTGAAAGATCAAATGTAAAATTAACATTCAGAAGAGGAACTTTAGAATCTACTATTACAATTCATTTTGTTTAACCTATACAAATATCGACAATCTTTAATACTTATATTCATCTTCCAATTAATGAAAATTATAACTTAAAAGTGTCAGGAGGATCTGGATAATATAAATATTAATCTAGATATTAATCTCTTTCAGTTTTTGAAATTAAAAGTCCAAAAACAATTACAGCCTAAGAATAAGGAGAGAACATTTTAATAATTTATGATGAATTTAATGTTTATAATAGTTTAGAAATACCTGTCTATGTAACAGATGTAACTTAAATCATTCCATTGGAAAGAAGGAAAGAATTAATTGTGAACTAAAATGATAATACATACTATTAGGCTTTAGGAGATCTTAAAGTTGGAAATGGTGGAAACTACACTTAATGTAGAGCAGTTAAATTCGCTCTTGATAATTTTGACATTTTCATAACCCAATAAATAACTGGAGATTTATCTAACTATTTGATTTGTAATGGATTATAACTTTAATCATCAACTGTTGGATAATATAATCTGTAAATTAATGCTCAAAAAATCTCAGTAACCCAATAAGTTAGAGTTTATGATTATTTACATTTCGAAAAACCATTTTATTACATCACTCCTCATTCTACTATAACAACTAAAGTTTTGGGAGGACCAACCACTTGGGATTAAACACCTTATAACGAGAATTTGTCAGAAGGTATTATCAAGATTGATATGGAAAAATATCATTTCAATTGTTTCTAAGGTTAAGCTTAGTTTACAATAACTAGAATAAACAAAAAATCAGATTTATTACCTAATCCTAAACTTGTTAGTAATACTTTACCTATAAAATGTTAATTGCCAGATGCCTTTAAAATTTATAATGAAAAGAACTAAGAAGTTAATTGGTTATTCAAAGAAGAAACTGTTTAAATTAACGTTATTGCTGTCTATAAAACAAATTTATTCTATAATTCTAGTAGTTTGAAATTAGATTTTTCAACACGTGGATTAAACTACCAAAATAGATATTTATCATATGATCTATAATCAGGAGTCTCTGATTGTAAATTCATTGTCGCTTCCAATTCTTATAACAATCATAAAGATGTTTTTTAATTTATTAAAAGTGAATTAGACTTAATAATTCATCACACACTAAAATTGATTCCAAACGGAGAACAATATGTTCTTATAGATCAAAGTGTCTTATTTAGAATTGAATCTTCAACAAACAACATTCAGTGTTAGTATGATGGTAATATTGTTGGATGCGAAAAGGATTAAGTTACTATTACTCCAAAAAAATTAGGCTAATTCTAATTAGTTGTTTATGATTTATCTCTTAATTACAGTGTTTCAGCAACACTCAATGTAATCGATCCTTCTTAATTAAATTTAGAATTAAGCTAATAAATTACTGTTGTTGGCAATCCTATTAATGCAACTTCAACATTTAATTACTACAAAAAATAAGTTCACGTAACAAATTGGTTACCTCTACGTTTAATTGATACTTTTGGATTCAACAATATTAATTAAGTGAATAATTAATTTTCTGTCGTTCCAAATAAAGAAGGTATATTCAAATTACAGACCCAATATGACTCAATTAATTCTAATTAAGTTGACTTGAAAGTTATTCCTAAATTATAGGCCGAAACCGTTTATATGCCAACAGAATGTGAAACTCATATATTATTCCCATCATATTCATAATTCACTTATTCTGCTATTTCCAGCGAAGATTTGGAAACTTCTGTTAGTTAAAATATTGTTACTATCAAGTCAAAAAAGAAGAAAGGAAACTACTTTGTAACTATATTTTTAAGATAATCTAACATTTTGATAGACTCTGTTGATATACCAGTTATTGTTGATTCACCAAATAGGGCGATCTTAAATTATGGAAGGAAAATTGAATTAGGTTCTTCAGTGAGAATTGTGGTTGATTTTCTTATAAAAAATCATTAAATGAATCTATGCTTGTGTCCAACTCATAAGATATAATGGTATTTAGATGAAAAGTTGGTTTAAACATCTCCAAATTCTTTTGGACTTTCTGTTTCAACTGTTGTAGCTGGAAAAATTGTTATAAAAATCAAAGCATATGATTTAGAAGCTTAGACTTTGCTTGAAGTAGAAAGATTGAACTCTTACATTAGAAATCTATTTATTAATACTAAAGCTTAATATCATGTTCCTCTTCTAATACCGACCAATAGTAGGTTAGCTTTAGGATAAGAAATAAAAAGTATTTAATAATTGAATTTAAATCATCCTAATGTTATTGAGAGTGACAGCATTACTTTATAGCCTCAATTATTATTAGCTACAACTCCTATGTTAATTTAAGTAGAAGAAATCTATCAGATGTATCCAATGTCAGAATTTGTAAATTTGAAAGTAGATGAGAGAATTGAGATCTCAATTGCTTATTTGAATTAAGAAGGATATCAATTTGAAGATATAGAGGACAATAAACTTGAAGTTTTAGGTTATACTAGACATGTTGTTTAAATTAAAGTGAATAAAAATGGAATTGAAATTTTGGGTCTTGATTAAGGATTTGCATTGATCAAATTAAGTTGTGGAAATGACAAAATAGATTATATTCTTGTTAAAGTAGGAGCAACTCTTCTATAAATGAAGGCATATCTTGGATCAACAATTACATATTAAATTGATAACGCTGAGAATCCTTATTGGATTTCAAATTGTGGAAGCTTTAAGGGAAATTAATTAACAATTGAAAAAGAATTAAATGAGTGTTATGTTGAAGTAAACGATTAAGGAACCAAATTCAAAGTTGGGCTTGAAGTTATCAGACCTTCTCATATAATTATTGAAGCAAATAAATTAAATGATCATTTAAACATTAAATTAAATGTCAATCCTAAAATACCTCAATCTAATTAAGTGAATCCTAATTTTAAAATTAAAATTGAAGTAGATTAACCATAATGGTTTTTATTAGAAAAAACAGATAATATCTATGAATACAATATTAAACCTATTATTGCTTAAGATAATAGTCCTATGCCGAAGAAGGTTAAAATTAACGCATTTATTTCTAATGATATTGTTTAATTAGATGGAAGCAAAGAAGTCACTTATGAAAGACAATTCTATCTTCCTAGTAAAGAAATATTTATTTAAAACAGTCAACCAATTCAAACTTTAAAAATTCCATATTATAGAAATATTGAAAAAACTCATCAAGATAATCATCTATAAGGATTGATCACAACACAATTTTCTTAAGGAAGAGTTGAGATTGTGTTTGATTTCAGTTAGTGTCATGAACCTACAGAAGGGGACGTCCATTTTGAAAACGGACAAACGATTAGAGTCAAATTTGTATAAGAATCTAGCTATGAATTAATAATATTTTTAGCTGCAATAGGTATTCATTATTATTCTATTTCTAGTCTTCTTTGTCTTAGTGGTAATGAATTATTTCAGGTGAAATATGTGACATTTTATATCAATATATATATATATTCTACATTAATTAAATTAAAAGAATTATTCAAAGTTTAAGAAACTTTTTAAAGTAATTAATATTAAATTTATAACATCTTTATCATATTTTCCAATTATTTTCTTTGCCACATTTTTTAATTATTTTAATTATATATTCTACTTATGGATTGTCACCTGTATTTGTTAATATATTCATCACTTCAATCAAATGATCTAAAGTCTCCTTAGATGCAATGACCATTTGAAACACACCTACAACTGAACCTCTTAAAGCGTCTTCGTATTCATGTTCACCATTATCTGAATCTAATCTTTAAAGAATATCAAATGCCTTAGCAGCATAATAAAAATGTCCCATTTTATAACAATCATTAGCGATTAAGACTAAAATTTAAAAAGATTCGCTTGAAGTTTCCATATTAATATATAATTCCCAAGCTTCTCTAAAATTATCAACATAATATCTTACTTAGCCTTGCCATTCATTATATATGTTCTAGTCATCCATTTAATGTAGATGTCATCAGACTAAATAAGATTAAAAACTTTACTCTATATTTTTCTGATTGAATTTGTGCCAAAGCATCTTCAGCTTCTTTATAATCCCCAGTACCCGCACAAGCAATTCCATAATTCCAATTGAAATCATCATCATTTTAGTAAAATTGTTTAATAGATTTTAAATATACAAGAACATCTTCATATTGTTTTAAGATAAAAAAACAAGATGCCATACATTACCTTCCAGGAATGGTATCACATTCACTAGCTGAAGATCCAACTAATTAAAATAACTATTAGGCTGTTTTTAAAGCTTCTTTCTAATCAGGATTAGATTAACCTTTCATAGCATAAACAACAGCTTTTAAAATATATTCTTTTGGATTGGTTGGTTGTAAATCTTAAACTAAATTAAAAGCTTCTCCAATGTCTTCATTTTTTAAATAATAAACAATAAGGTTGAGTTTAGCTTCAGGGAAAATCTCAACTAAAGGAGGAAGAACTTTCAATGCATTTTCTCCAGCCCTAAACACTACTAAATTATGTTTCAACAAATCATTATCTGCGCAAACATTTATTCCTTCATATTAGGATTGTAAAGGTTTGAATACTTCTTCTGCTAATTTACCACTGTATAATTAGAATTGATTGCAAGCCTTTAGATTGATTGCTGTTACACTTTATGGGAATGAATTTAGGTAGGAGGATAGTATTTCAATTGAAACATCAAAATATTCTAATTTATAATAGCACAAAGCTATATAGGCATTAATTGCTGTATATTCTCTATTTTCAAGCAGTAATTTTTTGTATGCGTCAGTTGCCTATAAAATAAAAAATATAAGTTACTTCTTCATAATGTCCTCTTAAATAATGAATTGCTGCCAAACATAATTAATCATGAACAGTTTCTTATATTTTGTGATGATAAGTCATCAGATTTTTCTCGTCATTTTTCTTATGAGCTATGTGAAATTGTCTAAGTTTAGAATAAATTAAATACAATCTTACAGATAAGGCTGTTTCTGGGCCTTTGGAGCATTCTCTTTTTGCATCTTCATATTGACATAGAGCATAAAAACAACAAGCTTTATAAATATGTATCTCCTTGTTATAATCAGGCTTTGTCATCATCTAATCATAAACTTAAATGGCACGTCTAATTTTCAAATAAAAAAAGTTATATACTTATATTCTCCATTATGAAAACATGCATATGCTAACCACAATTTAGGCTCAGCTCTTGAATCATTAAAACTAATTCTTAAATTTAAAATTATACTTTTATTCATTTTCTAAGAGTGATATTGCTCCTACCCAATCTCTATTTTTAACATACTCTTCTAAAGTAGGCATTTTTTCTTAAACTACTTTTGCTGCAATTCCTCCAGAAACTGGAGCTGATGCTTTAGTTTATTTGGCTTTACTCATTGAGGAACCTGGACGAAGCATTTTTGATTTATAAAGAATTAAATTTCAAATTATTAATCCTCATATATTTTCATATATTAAAAGTCTTTTTTTTTTTTATTTCATTTTTAATATTTTTATTATGATTGCCATAAAAATTAAGCAAGAACAAGAAAAATAACAAAAAGCATAAAATTAGCAATAATAGTAACCTGCCAAAAATACTCAAGATATAAGTATTGATCAACCATTTATTATTAGAACAAACTGGAGCCTATAAAAGAGCTTTAAGTGATTAATAAGAATTTAATGATGCCTTTCCTCCTGATTTCAAGAACCTTAAAATTATTTTTCCTAATAACAATGATATTCTCTATTTTGAAGTTGAAGTAAAACCAGATCATAGCTTTTGGGCTGGAGGATAAATCGTTTTCACAGTCTCTATTTCTCTAGAATACCCTATGGTCCCTCCTAAGGTCTTATGCAAAAAAGTATTTTTTTTTTTTTTAAATCAACCTTTATTAGAAAATATTCCATCCAAACATTGACCTTGAAGGTAAAGTCTGCTTGAATATTTTGAGAGAAGATTGGAGACCAGTTAGCAGTTTGAAAGACGTCATATTTGGATTAATAGGTTTGTTTTCATAATTAACAAACCCAACTGATCCACTGAACAAAGAAGCAGCAGAATTGATGTTGAAAGATTAAGCATAATTTGCTCAAGTTGTTAAATCAACTATGAGAGGAGGATCATACAATAATGTTTTGTTTGATAAAATAGCTTGAGTTTAAATAATAAATAAGCACATAATTATATATTTTTATTTAAATGTATATTTTTTCTATTTCGATAAACCATAGTTTATTCTTATCTGTAAGTCTATATTTTCTATATTAATTTTCATAATTCTAGAAAATGGAAAATAAAAAAAACTTCAAAACAATCAAGTAAAATATTCTAATTGAAGTTTTTAACAAAAAAAAGAATATTATTATTGTTTGTAATTTTGCCTCTATGTTTAACAAATTTCAAGCCTTTTATTTATTAAATATATTTACAATATATTTATCTAGACTTTTTCATCTTATAATTAATATATTTCAATAACTACATATTGATAACTAATTTTATGTAATAATATTAATAAAAATGAAAAAATTGTGTATTTGGTATTCAAAAGTAATTTATTTTATCATCAATAAAATGTATCTACTTAAATTTATTTATTATTTTTGATTCAATATCAGATAATCCAAAATTGTTATTACAAAAATTTAGAATTTATAAATATAATATATTTCATTTTTTTATGAGCAATTATTACGAATTAATCATGTTAACTAGCACTTGTAATTTAATATATTATAGATTTATAAATTAATACTTTACTTTAATTATAAAAATTGAAATCAATTTTTTTATTTCTTTGATTTATATAATTTAAAATATTTAACTCATTCTCAATTTAATAAAAATTCTCAGATTACAATTATTTAGCTAATCCTTTTTAAATGGTCGTTTATAATTAAATATTATTAAATACATAATAAAATATATGGCTTAATTTAATTCTTTTTAGAAAATTAAAAAGATTGAATCTCATTAATTATTTTAAATGGGTTGTTCTCTACCTTCTAAGATAAACAAAATTAAGCTCTAATCTCTACAACTGCCATAAAACTCAACAGTGATGTAACAAGAACAAGAATTTGAAGAATTAGCAATTTTAAATTAACTATGCAAAGAGAAATATTAGATCTAAAAGAATCCTATCGTGCAAAGAAGAATACATTCTACTACTCTAAGCATACATGGATTAGATAAACATGGTGAATTACAAAATTCATTCATCCAAAGATAATTCTCTTGATACAATTATCTCTTTATAAAGCATAATCACAAAAAATTACTATATTATGAAAAGTTAATAAATTAACTGACTATCCAATTTCTTGAACAGTTATAATTTTGTAATCAACATCTATATGGATTTGTTAAAACTATTCAAACAAAATGTTCCTACATGAAAAATCAAAAATTTTAAATCATCTATCTTAAAATTACCTACTGAGTTAAAATTTTGCGATTAACTTCATTCTAAATAAAAATGAAATTGCTTCTTTGTTTATAACTCATCTAAATTTTTACAGAAACATTTTGGTTATAATTTGAATTAAATAAGTTTCAGAATATTGATTTTTCTAGAAATGTTTTTTTTCGCCTATATGGATGTTTTAAGAAAAATAGAATTACATATTATTCATATATAATATTTAGAGGTATTATAAATATGGACTGTTTTCATTGGAGAAAATAAATTTGAGATTCAATATAAATTGAGTTATAATATATCATCTTGAAATCTAAATAGGTGTACTATCTTTAGTGTTGGGTAATTTATTTCTCTTTTCTGTTCTTCTCTTGATTATAGGATTTTTCATTAGATTATATTTCTTATTCTCCTGATAAAAATTTGACTGAGTTAAAATTTCATTTTGCGAGGATTTGTATTCGATGCATTTGAATGAAACCTACTATTTTGTCTTAGCCAACGAACAACCCATTTATTTTAATATTAATTTGATATATGGATTTGGAATTTTTAAATAAATAGCTATGATGTCAGTAAAAATTAATATTATTTTTTTAAATGATATAAAATATAATAAATGTGAGATTTTAAGACCCAACACAAGCACTCAAGTTTTATTATTATTTGATATTAATATGATGTTAAATTTATTTTCATTAGAGACATAAATAAATTTAATTTATAATAATTTATGGATATAAAAATATCAATAAATTATACATTATTATTAATCTAATGCTGGATCTCGATTTTAATTTTTTGTTTATCTATGATCATAATCTCCTACAAGAATTGTTTCATCTTAAAATTTGATTCCATTCTGCTCTACTATTTTTGGTTATTCTAAACTTGATTATGGTTTGTTTTTAGTAATCGGGTAATTTGGTGCAGTATAAAGATTAGTACTACTAGGGATTGGACTAAATGGCTATTTTAGATAATAAGGAGAAGAGTCTGAATATTAAGGAATTGTGGTTAAAGGGATTGTTTATAATTTTGATGGTAAGGAATTTAGATTGTTTGTATTTAATGACTATGGCACATTGTTTTAATACTTTTGTTGATTATAATTAATGGTTGTGATTGGTGCATCAACTGAACTACGATCAAGGATAAAAGGTTTATCATAAATAATTTAGGATGTTGGAAAAGAATGTTCTGATGGTCTATTTGGTATAGGACCAAAATCATATTTCTTTTCAATTTAACTATGTATGGGAGGATATGAATCTATTTTTTGATATGGTTGATTTGGAAGTGAATCAAATTCAAATTTATTATTATTTAATTAATGGAATGGGGACATTGAATCAAGAGGTGTGTCATTTTTAGCATATTTGTTAATAGAATCTGGAGGGTGATCATAATGGAAATTACTCAAACTAGGATGTTCCGAAATTTATGGGAAGTGATCTTTGTTTTATATTTTAGGATCTTCGAAATAATTATGATTATAAGTTGATTAGATGTCATGATTTAAATAAAGTTCATTTTTTTTTATTGTTTATTAAATTCCTTGAAGAGTAGGTGTTAAGGGAATAAATGATTTATTAGATTAAGATATATGCATATTGACATCATTTATGATTTTTTCAGGTTCCACTGATGGTAATTATTGAGTTACCCCATATTTATTCCAATTATATTAATCTATAATATCATCGTATTTTGTTCTACTAAAATTTATAAATAAATAATTGTATACACTAAATAATCTGAATTTGATAAACCTCCTTAATATTATTATATATTTTATTAACTCTATGGATTACGTTGATTGTATGGAAAACTGTTTTAAGGACTTATTTAATTTTAATTCATTAGATGATTAGAATCATATTAAGTTGCAGGTTATATTTAAAATTCTTTATTATGATAATCCGGTACATAAGGTTATGGCTAAGCAGAAGCATATACAATCATTGGGTATAATGGCCCAATCAATTCACCCTGATTTGGTTATTTATTAGATGGATGACCATACAAAGTTGGTTATGGCTAATTAATAATTAATTAAACTGGTTATTAAACTATTTGATTTGATTAGTTTGGTTGAATACGTTACACTTATATAGGAGATTGCGCATTTGTAAAAAAAGATTATGATGCCTATTATTGAAATAATGAGAATGGATTCTATTAATTCTACAAACTTTAATTAATTTATTGGTCATTTTAGAATAAATGAATATAATCCAAAGATAAAAATTAAATCTTCTCTTTTTCATACTTAATTTTATCAGTAATTGTAATTTTATCATCAAAATTTAATTTTTATATTTCATTTAACTTTAATACGTTTTCTCCAATTTATTTCAATATCAAGTTAACCTCTAAAAAATATATATGTTCTAATGACATAGGAAAATTTGTAACAAAATGTTTTATGGCTTATTCAATTTTTTCAGGTTTAATATTTTAGTTAGTTTAACTTAAATCAACTATTAAAATCCAACTTTCAACTTTGCCTGGTACAAACATATAATCTTCCATAATGATAAGTTTATTTGTAATTGCTTTAATAAACAAATCATCTAAAGGAATGCTTAAAGTTATGTGTAGTACAGGTCTAAGCATTTCATCCCTCCCTATTATTTAAACTAATTTAGAATATTATGGAATATCATCTAAGTTCATAGTTTCAGGATTATTTAACCAATTTAAATGATCTACGAAGTAGTTAACTGTGTCTTCTTTCACGAATTTATGTGCATATAAGAATCGTAATAATACGGAATCATTTTAAACTCTTAAATATTATAAAATTAAGCATACTCTTTTAAATACTCAACTGGAATGGAATCGAGATATTCCTTGAATTCTTTTAATTATTGATTTTCGAAAGTATCATATTATACATTCTTGAAAATTCTTCGAAGATTACCTTTTTTAATGTAATTGGCTTAAATATTGTTATATTAATTACAATCAATAGATAAGGCAGCTACTTCATTAGGTGAAACGATAAGATTTTGAAATCTATCCTAAAACATATTAATATTTAATTTAATAAATTATATCAACTAGCATGTTTAATTTTAACTGAATTGGCTTCTCCATAAATGATATAATTGTCAAAAATGCAGATACCTTCAGGTATAAAATCAACTTCTTCGGTTTTAGTAATATAGTCAATTTGCCTATACTCAGATAAACGTATGATGTAATTGTCTCTATTTTTGCATGATAAAAACAAATAGTTAGGATTAGAAAAAACCATGATACTCTTAATGTAATCTGGAGCAATTTTTATTCTTTAAATTTCATTGAAATTTTAAGTACTAATCAATCTTATATCACCAGAACCAGTTCCTGCAACAAAAGCTTTTTCAGTAATATTTTATAACTATCAATAAATGAAATTGATACACAATATATCCAATCTTAACATTGAATTGCATAAACAATCTTATCTAATTTTAAATCATAAATTTGTATGGTCTCGTCAAATGAGCCAGAAACAAGTTGATTATTATTTATTATAATAATATCTCTCACTGCCATCTTATGATTATTTATAGTTTTTGCTTTAATATTTTCTAATAATCCACTAGATTAGGTATCCCAAATCTTTATACTATGATCACCGGAACAACTAACTAAATATTCAGGTTTAATCAATTATTTCACCATCAAAATAGGATCTGAATGTCCTTATAATTAACCTTAATAATTGATTGTGTTCTCAAATGTAACAATTCCAATAAATTGTTCTTCAAAATTTCCTATACTACAAATTTACATATTCAATATACCATGCAGCAATAGCTAGTTTTCCTTAATAAATAAATCCACATATACTTGTGCATTTACCTTCAAATTAGTAATCTCCAATTTTATTTTCTCCAATACCTTAATAAATTGTAATCAATCCATCTACAGTTGATACTATAAGATGATTTTAATAAAATATTATATCACTAACAAAATTATCTTAATCTTCACCAAAATCTTTAAGTACTCTAATTACAGCGCAACCATCTAATTTATTTTCAAAAGATTAGTCTGTCTTAAAATTTAAATTAGTTGATGGTTATCTTTATAATGTTTAATTCATTCCTTAAGGAATTATTGTTGCACCATAGTTAGCTACAATATTAGTTGTCATGACATGTGAATTTTCCATGTTTTAACTTGGTTTCTTTTCAATAGTTCCAACTATGAATTTTTATTATATTTTAATACTATCTTCAACTTGAGAAACATTTTATAAAAGTCTCTTCGATACTTCTTCTAATTACAAAACTAATTTATTCAAAAATTAAATTGAATTGCTTGATGAATCAAACTCAATCAATTTATTTTTTATTTCAGGATGTTGAATCAAATAAGCTATTATTGCTACTCCTCTCTAATCTAAACTCACCATGCTTCTATTAGCAAATACCACTCATAAAATATTAATATGTACTAGTTTTAATTTATTTACATAAGCAGGTAATTCTTATTTAATTTAAGAGTCAATTCCATCTAACTATGATTCACACATGATCTTTTTTGAATTTTATCCTAATGTTTCAATCTCTTTTATAGCTTAACGCATAAATTCATCAAAAAGCATCTTAACTTTTTATTTTGCATCTTAGATCTCTTATTTCTAATAATTTTATGAAATCATTCATTTACTTTTTTTTAATATTTCATAGCTACTTCAATTATTGCAGCTTGATCCTAACCAAAAGATCTCAATTTTATCCTTTATCCAACATTACATTTATGAGTTATCAAACATTATCCACATAACCTATTATCTTTATTAGGACATCTATCACAACAAATTACCTAGATTTTTTGATTATGATCACTACAATTCAAAGAAATTATTGAACCACTTGTTCTATTTGTATCTACTGTTGTCAAATAAGCTGAAAATTCGTATGAATATGTTTTAGGATCCAAATTTAATATGGAACCATTAAATTACTTTGCAGTTGTGTATGGTAATTGAAGAAGTTCCTTAAAGAACTAATCTTATAACCTTTTAAGTTTTTATTCTACTTAATTTTAATAAACTGAAATTTTTCTCGAAGCTGAGTCTAAATTTCCAACTATCTATTTTATTAATTATGGATTATTATAAGTATTGAGTAATATTTAGCATCCTTATCTTTATAAGTAACCTAAATCATTTTTTTCAAATGCCTCCACAATTTAATTTGCAGCTTCTCCAAACACTTCTGCGTCAGGTATTCCCTAGAGAAGATACTAATTTAGATAGATATCATAATATCCTTAGTATGATTTAAAGCTCTCAAAGAAATTATTTTTAAAATTTGCTAATGTTTAAGTTAATCCACCAATTGCATTTGGGGAACTTTAATCTTTTTCAAACTTTTCAACTATTTACTAAATCCCGTAGCTGTCAAACTTTATTGCTTTATATATAATATTATTTAAATACCATCATCTATGGTGATACGATCATTACACATATGATCCACTAAGCATTCTTCACATAATCTTCTATCTCCTTCATCTCTTGTACAAGCCTAACCTAAACATATGGCAATATGTGGTTTATTATGATTACAAGACAAATCTATAGTATTAGTTGATTTACAATTTCCCATTTAAATTAATTAAACAAAATTACAAAATTTTGAAGCACTAATATAAATATTTGCTTTACTTATTGTTCTTAATAAAATAGAAATAATTGGTTAATATTTTTGAAATTACTAATTAATTATTCACTTCCTAACTTATAAATTTAGAAGTGATATTTGATTATTTAATTAATATGTATTAATTGATTTAAATTATATAATATTAAGAACCTTAAAAGGAATCATTTCAAAACTAAATTTTGATCATGAAATAGTTTATGTTAATATTTCTTATTTAATCTTATCTATAAAGTTATTTAAAATTAACATAGACTCTCTTTCAATTAATAAAATTATGCTTTAAATTTAAATAGGGGATATAATCGACAATCAATATGAATTAATTAAAAAACTCTCTCAAGGATCATTCGGAATAGTTTTTTATGGGAAATGTATGAAAACAAAAAAAGGCGTAGCAATTAAGGTAGAGAAAAAGGAAATGTCAAATTTTGGTAGTTTATTACGCGAAGTAACACATTCTATGATTCAAGGTTGAAATGCTGAATAAGTTAAAGGGAGTTCCTCAAATTCCTGAATTGTTATGGTATGGTGAGTTTAAGAAAAATAACATCATGATAACGAAAATGCTTGGTCATGATCTAATATATCATTAGAGATACTATAAGCAATTTTCTTTATAGTGTATTAATAGTATAGCATATTAATTACTGTGGATTTTAGAATAGATACATAAAAAGTATAACAAACATATTTATTTTTAGGAATATAATACATAGAGATATTAAACCAGAAAACATTTTGAGCAAAAATGAATCAGATAAGATTTATTTAATTGATTTTGGAATTTCAAAAGACACAGATTCCAATTTAACAAATAAAAAGAAATAGTTACCATTTATTGGCACTTGTAGATATGCTAGTATAGCTGCACATAAAGGGATAGGTTAAACACCCAAAGATGATCTTGAATCACTTGGTTACGTTTTAATATATTTAACTACTTAACATTTACCGTGGATGAACATCGAAAAATCGGATGTTCAAAGATTAGATAAAATTGGCAAGTTAAAAGAAAATATTTTATTGGATGACTTATGTTTTGGTTGTCCCAATTCGATATTAAAGTAAATTGTTGTTATATTAAGGTTTATGAGGTACGTAAAAGAATCTAAACCAGGATCTAAACCAAAATATGCAATGTTAAGAGGGTTATTTTTGACTAAACTCTAAAATACACTTGAATTAGGATTAGATTGGACTAATTAAGTGATCAAAATGGTAAAATAAAGATAATAGAAAAAGTAAAGGAATTCATGTGATGTTAATTTTTAAAGTTGTGTGACAATTAGGAAGTAATTTATGATCATATATGACTTTAGACCTTTCTAAATGGAAACTTAAATTAATTTAAATGTGAAAACAATTGCCGGTTAAGATGAATAATTGATTTCATCTGATAATGGTACTAGTTAAATGCAGTATAGTATTGTGGAGACTTTTGGAAGTAAAAATAGTGTTAAGGTTGGATTTTCTGGATCAGATAATTTCGATTATTTAGCTATTCAATAGAATAATAATATGGCAAGAATATCTACATTTGAAGGAGTTGATGAGGAAAATCCTAATCAAAAATTAAATTTTGATTAAGAACTAATGGAAAGAGAGAATTAAGATTTAGAAATTAAATACAATATACTTCATTTTACCTCTGTTTACTTTAATTTCAAAAACCCAATATAGCAACATATTATCAAATAAAATTATTAAGCCAAAGTTGTTAAATCTAATATTTGAATTATACTTTTTTGTATTTTCCTTTGTTTATTAAAATATTCTGGATAAAATTTCATATGATAACCATTTTTCACTGAATACTTATTTATTAATTAATAATAAAAAATAGATATGGGATGCGTAAATAGCAATTCTCATTTAAAAAAAAAGAAAGATTTAGATATTGCAAACATTCCTATCATGTTAAATAATCAGAAATCATAAAATATTGAAAAAATATAGGATAATTGGTTAGAAATGCAAAATAACTCAATATTAGCCAGACGACATTAACAAAGCAAACAATCTATAAAGTTTACTACTAATTCAAAATCTCCTTTGTCTTGCGTTAGTCGCAATTGAAATTTCTATCTTAAATTGATTACATCATATTTTTTTGTATATATTAACAACTTGAAATTTGAAATTATGAAATATTTTTGTGTATAACAACATTAAGATTGGTTGTTTATCGTATTTGAGAATTGGTTATCAAATTTTTGAATAAGCTCCCTATAAAACCTTTAAGGATTAAAAAATATATATACATAAGAATATTAATTGATTTGAGATTTTTCAATTAAATTTAATGATGAATAAGAATGCTAAATTTATTTGGTATGTATATAATGGAAACTAAAGATCTAAAAATAAGCATTAGGTTTTCTTTAAAGAACATTAAAATTTAAAACAGGCAGCAGTAGCAATAATCTTTTGGACTCCAAATACAATAAGTGCAAAATTGCCAACATTAGGATAAGCACATATGAAAAGTATTTGCAGTTAAAATCATTTACTGGAATTATTGAAACAAGAGAATTTTGAATGCAAAATGATGATTTGTTAGAGATAATTTAATTTAAGAGATATTCATTCAAGTGAGATTTGTTTTCCTGGAGGAAAATTGGATAATGAGGAAAGTGATTTTGAAGCTGTAATTAGAGAAGTGATGGAAGAAGTAGATATAGATTTGAGGAAGCACTAAACTTTTTATTTGGGTCGTCTTCCAAATAATATAGAAATAAAAGATGCTCCAAAAGGATTAAAAATTTGTGCTCATGTATTTATGGTATCAGGAGAACAGCCCTAAATTACATTAAATTAATAAGAGCTTTAAGATTTTAAATGGTTACCAATATCATACTTTTACGATTTGAGTGATAAGATCAAAGTAGGGAAATGTACACAATCTTTTACATTTTTTATGGTTAAGTCTTTTTTTTAGAAATTTCCAAAGATGATCGATGAAATAATGAAAAATTTTGATCATGGATTATTTGGACAAATAGATGTAGGAATGAAAAATAATTTATTCGGATTTACATTGATGATATTTGCATAATTATGTAATTTAGTTTTGAATGAACAGAAGGAAGGCAGAGAATATTTTGGAGACATAAGATTAATAAAGTCAACTGTAAATATAATGGAATTGAATTTTGTAGAGAATACTTTTATAGGTATATAATAAATAAATAAATATATAGGAAAATTATGTGATTGGTATTTCTCAAAGATGTATAAATTTTATAGAATAGATAAGAGAGTTGAAGTGAGAAAACACTTAGGAAAATTATGATATATATATTAATATGTATATATAAATTGATTTATATTGTTTTGATTAAATAAAAAGATTTAAAATAAATGTTCAATCGATTAACTAGATTGGCTGCATTATAACATAAAGTTATTAAATGCTTTGATCTTCATGAATATCAAAGTAAAGACTTGATGAGAAGATTCAATGTATTAGTATAGAAAGGAGAAATTGCATTAAATGCTGATGAAGCAGCCAAAGTAGCCAGAACACTAGATCCAAGTGGAGGATTGATTTTAAAGTCTTAAGTTCATGCAGGTGGAAGAGGAAAAGGTATTTAATGCATATTTATATAATAAAGGAACTTTATCAAGTGGATTAAAAGGAGGTGTTAAAATTTGTAAGACTCCAGAAGAAGTAGCTAATTATACAAAATAAATGATTGGATATAAATTAGTTACTCATTAAACACCAAAAGAAGTATGCAATTTTATTAAGTGAATTAGGGTTTATAAGTAAATGCAGTACTTGTTCATGAAGGTGTTGATATCGTCCGCCAACTATATTTAGCATTTATTTTAGATAGAAATTCATAAAAACCAGCAATTGTTGCATCAATTAATGGTGGAATGGAAATTGAAGAAGTTGCCAAGACAGATCCAAAAAGTATTATTGTCTTACCTATTGATGTTAATACTGGTTTAACTGATGATATTGCTAATAAGGTAGTTGATACTCTCTAATTGTAATCAGTAAGATAATAAGCAGTTGAATAATTAAGAAATCTTTATAAAATGTTCCTCACCCTTGATGCTACTTAAGTAGAAATTAATCCATGGGCTACAGATCCTAAAAATAAATTATTTTGCATTGATGCTAAAATTAATGTTGATGATAATGCCAAATTCAGACAAAAGGAATTGGTTGAATTGAGAAAAACATCTGTTGCATCTGAATAAGTTGATCCTCATGAAGAATTAGCTTTAGCAGCAGGATTGAATTATGTTGCTTTAGATGGAAATATTGGTTGCATGGTTAATGGAGCAGGATTAGCTATGGCTACAATGGATATTATTAAATTATATGGAGGAGATCCTGCCAATTTCTTAGATGTTGGAGGTGGTGCAAATGTTGAATAAGTCAAAACTGCATTTGAAATTTTAAATTCTCATCCAAAAGTTGAAACCATACTCATCAACATTTTTGGTGGTATCATGAAGTGTAACATTATTGCTGAAGGTATTATCAAAGCTGCTTAACTGGTTGATCTTAAAACACCTTTGGTTGTTAGATTGACTGGAACCAACTCTCAATAAGGTAATTCTTCTTATTAATTTCTTTAGGAGCTAAAATGTTAGATGAATTTGCTAAATCATAAACTAAAGTATAAATAACAACTGCTACCGATTTGGATGATGCTGCTTAGAAATCTGTTAAAATTGCCAAAGTTTCCAAAAAACATTGATATATGAATCAATCATTATTATTATTCTTTGAAAAATTAATTATTATAAATGATTATTAGTCCAAACCTTCTTAATAAATATTCATATTTCAAATAATTAGATAAATTATACTAGATTTAAGATGTTAAAAGTGATTTTACTATTGAATCAAGAAAACTTCATATTATTTTCATGACTTTATCATATCATTAAGGTCATCCACATGATATTATTTCAAGGATTTAAGAAGTTCACTAATTTCCATATTAATTATTATTGTTACTTCAAATTGATATTAAAGATGAATTCAATTATCTTATGGATCTATAAATGACCTTGATTCCACATAAATGCAAATTGATTATTTTGTGGACTTAAAATGAAGTTATCGATTTTTTTAAAAGAACAGCTGAATTGAAATGAATTAATAACACATATATCAATATTAATTAACTATTATTCTGCTAGCATCAATTGATTGGTTCATATCCTGTAGGAACTATTTGTATTACTCTGTCTCATGTGAAGGAACAACTACAATCATTTATTATTCCTACTAATTGTAATTCTAATTTACATTTTTCTATCTTATAAATCTATATCCTCCTTAATACAAACATGCCATTATGATGAATCCCAATATGCACAAAGAAAAAAGGATTACTTCCAATATTGTAATCAAAATTACCCAAAATTGTAAGCAAAATCTATAAGGCTGGTTCATTTAGATATTCATGATTTTTCTTTTTTGTTTTATTAGATGCTAATACTATATAAATGATCGACTACAAAATGAATGCAGCTAATGTCATTAATTTATAACTTATTTTTAATAAATTTACGAACTTAATCATAAAACTAATATAATCCTAATTATTTAGTTTTAAAAATTAATCATGAACCAGTTTAATGTCATTTTAAAGGATTTCTTATTAGGTTATCAATTTTAGATCATTTTTAATTGGATATTTTCAATTACATATGAGTTTTATAATGTTGTAAAGCCAAATTAAGATATTTTAAGATTTTTCACATCTAATATTTTAATGTCTTTATCAATCATATTTATGATTAGAAATATGTCTATTATTTGTTTGCTTAATTAAAATATGAAATTTTGAGAATTTTAAATTATTTTATTAAATATAAAATCTAATTTTATAGAGAGATAATAAATAATTTACTAAAATATTTTTATAAACTTTAATTATATCATATTAATTAATTACAATTGTGTATTTTAAATCCTATATTACGAAATATCATAAGTGCTAATATATCACTTATGATTTGGATTTTATATAATAATAATAAATTTTTGATTAATTAGAATGAGTAAAATTGTAAAACAACGCGTTAGCATGCATGATGAATCGACTACTTTATCGTTATAATCTAAAAATGTAAACAAAAAGAGTAATTATGCACTTCTATTCAATAGAAAATACACAACGTAAGCGCTAACCTATAAAATAATTGATTTGTATTGTAGCAGTACCAAAATCTGTTGGTGAATGTGTCTATATAAAAGCAGACGTGGAACTAAAGTTAGCTCTTTCTTTTATACCTGATCATTGTTTAGGAGGTTTAAAGGAGACTCCTTGCACATATAATCACAGAGTTACTCGCACCGATTAACTTGATGATGTTTATTTTTATACTCTCGAACTTCTCGATCAAGATAACTATTCCATCGAATAAATTGTCAATCTTCTTTCTCATAAAGATGACCAGTGTGCTTAATTGGCAATCCAACTCGTTAATAAAAGATTTAATATCCTTAATGAATACACACAACATTACTATATTTCAAATGAAGAATTATTAGAAGTTGAACAAATTGCTCAAGATTACCCCTATTAATGCATAATACAAAAAGTAAACAAAGACAACAGTTCACTATCACAAAGAATAGTCAATGAACAGTTTTACACTCTTATGGGAGTAACTCGTGACATGATGTTTCATCATCTCCACGAAACAAAAACTCTACCTTCAATATTTGATATCGGTGGTTCTTTAAAAATGTGGTGTGACTTAACTATTGGATCCATCTCAAGTGTTTAATATTTTGAATAGTATATTAATACTTATGAAGGAGCTCAATATAAGTGTCGAATCGAACAAAGATAGATGTTTAAAAGAACATAAGTTAATCCAAATTAAATTGTCTTCATAGAGTTTTGGATATTTAAGTTAGATGAACCATTAAAGTCGTATTTATTAAATCCGTAAAGGCTCTACAAGAATTAAATAGACTATTTTAATAAGAAGAACACTGAGGAAGAATATTAAATATTTTAAAAATCTATGAAATACAAAGAGACACTTCACTATAAAACTTCCTAACCTTGTGGTTATAAGTTACTACCTTGGATTTGAAATTCTTATATATTATTTAAAAATTATTTTATTATGATAACATTATTAATCCATTTTCATTTCAATTTTGATTTACACCAACATCTTTTCCATATTCATAAAGATTACATACTTTATCACATCTCATAATTTAAGTTTATTTTTAAAACTGGTATATTAAATATTATTTCAATTATTCATAATTATTAATTGAGGTTGTTAAAATATTTATTTTCAATAGTTTTTATTAGAATTAAAAAAATAAATTATTATTGTAATCTCCTCTAAATACAGTGAAAAAAGAATAATAACACCAGAAATAAAGCTTAAAGATGATTATTTTTGGACTAGAATTAAAAGTTTAGATGTTATCATTATTCTAAAAATAATATATTAAACAAAGAATATGGATTAGTTCTTGCATTAAAGATCTCTCAATAATAAATAGTAATATTAATAAACAAAATAATTGATTATTTTTTTAATTTTGAGTTTGTTTATATAAGTTGCTTATCCAAAAAATTAAAATTTTATGAACTTCTTTCAATTACTAAATCTATTGAATTACCTCCTATCATTGGTGCTCTCACATTAATTTTAGTGAATCAAGCTATTTAAGGAATGAAAATTCTACATTAAGGATTGTTATCAGATAAATGAATTTAATTATTTATTTGCTTAAATATATCAAAATCCATTGATAATTATTTAATATCATTATTAGTGAAAATGAAAAAAGATTGTATTTTAAAAAATATTTCTGTTGGAATAACGCTTTCTTCAAAGGAATTGAGTCCCAAAGAAGTTAAACTATCTTTGGCATACAAAGAATCAAGTGAGTAAATATACAAAGTGGCTATTCAAAGTTTGAGAATGAAGCAGGATGAGAAATTTTGGAAAACATCATTTAAAGTACAATTTGATTTTCTGAAATATCAAAGCTATAGAATTGATGTTAATTTTGATAATAAACCTTCTATTGGATCAATCTAAGTAACATTATGATGATGTATATTTAGTTTTTTTTAGGGGAATTATTACAGAAAGGAACATAAGTGAAAGAAAATTAATATTTTTCTATATAATTATAATCACAATTGATTTAATAAGGAAACTTAGTATACTAACATTGGGCAGGAATTAAACTTTTAAATACAGATGGAATTTTCAGTCGTTCAGATCCATTTTTACAATTTTATTAATGGGATGGAGATTAGTGGAATTTAATACATTAAACAGAACATATAGATAATAACTTAAATCCAACTTGGGGACCATTTCAAATAGATATGGGCTTAATGAATTATGAAGACGAATATAAGAATTTTAAAATTGAATGCTGGGACCATTCTAAAAAAAATCCTCCAAAACATAAGTTTATAGGGAATTTAGAAATTTCTTTCTCCGATATTATGGCATCTTAATCAAAAATATTTTAATTATACAACCCGACTCATGTAATAATTAATAAGTATAATAAGGAACAATGTGGTTCATTAAAATTGCTTTCTTTCTAGATAAATCACAAAACAAATTTGTTTAGTTAACTTTAGAGAACTTAAATATAAACACTAATTTTTTATGAATTTTCTTAAGATTCTAAGAAATTTCATCAGACATCTCACTAATAGTTAAATATTTTTTAATAGTTCATGATTTCTATTGGTGCATAATTATTTTAGTATAATCAATAAAATTCCGGTAAATTGTTTGGTTTTGGTGCAGACAATAAGCAAAGTATGAAAGATTAGTAAATAATTTATTTAATAAATATTAGTTTCGAAATATCAAATGGATTAAATGGAATCTAAGATATCTGTTCTTACTATTCTAAATGCATTAAAACTGTTGAATTTGGAAGCAAAGTAAAAATCACTCCAGCCTTATTTGAAATAATTAAATAATCTGAATTATTCAAACCAAATTTTACCGTAGGGTTATTATTAATCTTAGAATAAATTTCAGATGAAGAATAGTTAAAGTAATTTGTAAATCATTGTAATATATCTATATTTAATTTAGAACTTGTTTTACCAACAATAATCATAGTAATAACCATCTAAGAGAACAATAATTAATTATCCTAAATAATCAATAATTAAAATAATTTGAATAAAGTTAGGCTTTGTTCACTTAAAGAAAATGATATAAAAAATATTCCTTTATTGAGAGAGAATATATTTTAAATAATTGAACAGGAAATGATTTATTTTTACAAGCTAAATATCTGATATTAATTTATAAATGATAAAAATTAGTTTTTCAACCCTAATCTTGCTCCTCTATATCTATTTAGATTATCATTATGGATATTTATCATTTGATATAAGTAATCAAACCACCATAATTCTACAGTAGTAATTTGAATATGGAAATTTAAAAGGAGTAATTGGTATTTATTATTGCAAATAAAAGAATAACTGTTTTATGTATTTTCAACTTTAGGAGATAGAAATATCATGTATGTAATTTTGATATTCTTATGGTTGAGATAAGCAAATAAGTTGTAAACATTGTCTTTAATTATAATGTATTCTATTTCTTCGTTTTGTGGTGACTTTATTAAAATGTTATTATAATAGCCAAGACCTTTTTATGTTAACAATAAAGTACAATTAGACTTTTGCTATTATGGTTTTGGAGGTCCTAGTGGACATGCTTGTAGAGCATTAGTATTTTATGCTATTTTATTTAATATGTTGTAAAGTTAGCAAAATAATAAACTTAATGATAAACATATTATAAATCCAGAACAATAAAATTTAATGATATTTTTAGACGAAAACAATATAAATGAAATTAGTACGAAGAGTAAATTACTAAAAAATACAATTTTATTTTTATTTGTTTTTTTTACAGGAATAGCAAGAGTTTATTTTGGAGTGCATTTTTTGAATCAGGTTGTTTTAGGTTGGATAATAGGTATATATATTTTGTCTTTGTATTACGTTTGTGGAATGGAAAATAAAATAATGTAGCTGTTGATTTAAGCAATTCAGAAAGAACAAGTTAAATTTTCATCTACAATTTTAATGATTTGTTTATCTTCAATTATTACAACTTCATTTGTATTATATTTACATTGCATTAACTCTGAAACATTAAATTTATTAAAGATAACTTGGAAAGATACAGCTGATTTGCAATTAAAATGTAACGGGAATGAAAAGATATATAACGTTTCATTTGAAAAGCATGATGTAATAGGAACTTCAATAATTGCTTTTCCTTATTTTATATTTATTAGCATATTATATAAATAAGGAACTTATGAATCTAAAGTTTCTAACAATGATATTTTAACCAAAAATGGAATAATAAGATCAATCATATTAATTACAGGGTTAATATTCGCATACTACTGTAGAAAATAAACAAAATCATTTTTAGTTCAAATTAATGGTGGTATCATAATATAATTTATTTTAATTGGCTTACTTTATTTCTTTGCAGTTTCATTACTACTTATATACTTAATACCTTTAATTAATAAACTATTAAAAGTGGATAATCCAGCTGATTTGATGAATTTTGAGCCCAATACATTAAAAATACATGAATTTGAATTATGAAATTAGATTCTTAAATAAACTTAAATATTTTGATAATTATATATCATTATTGATCCTGATTAGCTTTAGTTGCTATATCTATCACAGAATCCCATTCAAATGCTGTTAAGATACTGACAGCTGACTTTTGATTTCCTCTCATTAATGTTAGCCAATCAATAATGACTTATCCTCTTGCCTGACCATCAGAGACTATAGATATATTCTTTTATAAAGAATAAATAATCAAGCTTGGTATAAGTGCCACCATTACAGCCAATTCTAATAAAACTAAATTTAAAATACATTACCATCACAAAGAATGTAATTTCCATCATGACTCACTGCTTTAAAAATGCTTTCAACAAATTATGATTTCTTAGTATTAGCCCCATTCTCAAAAATTATCTTCCCATTCTTTTTATCTAAAGTGTATGCTAACACAACATCAAAAGGCAATAACATTTTTTATTTGAACTTAGCCATTGCTACTGCTGCTGTTGCTTCTACGTCAGTTTAGACATTAAATTCTGCTACTGAATTTGCAGCATTTCCTACTCCCATGTATGTACCTCCCATTGCAAATAAACATCCCAGTTTATCTACAATGTCTGGATACATTGATAATGTTAGATATATATTGGTCATAGGTCCAATGCAAATAATACATAAATCTTCTCCATACTTGTAAATAGAATCTCTTATAAAATCACAAGCATGTTATTTTTCATGGAAAAATTCTAAAGGATTATCTTAACAACCTAATTCAGCTAATAATCTTTATTGTTATCCTCCTAATCCGTCTTCCAAAAAGTAATTATCTCTATAAAACCTTCTTAAAGTATCTGTTCTACAACCTTTGTATATTTTTGGAGGATTATCACCAAAATGTCCAATCCTTGTTGTAATGTATACCTTATTTTAAATTACATTAAATACATTTTTTATTACATTTTCAAGTGCTGCATTTCCAGCTACTGCTGTTATTCCAATCAATTCAGCATCTGTTCTGATATATTTAAGAATATATGAAGCAATTAGAATTGCATGAGCATCATCTGATCCAGCATCTGTATCTATTATGTATTTAGAATATTTCTTGAACTGAATGTGACTGTCATCAAATAGCAATTTAGGGAATGGATGTGTAAACTTTAACTGTTCCGCCATTTATTTTTTTATTATAATATCATATTTTTATACACTTAATGCAATTTATTGTCAGTATATAAAAATATAATTAAATTTTTAGTGGTTTCAATTATAGGTTTGTTAAATAAAGTTTAGGAAAATACATACTATCCAAATAACACTTTATAAACTATATATATTAGATTGAGATAATAACTTTAAATTCAAAAACATTAATCACAAAAATTTGATAATCAGATTTTTAGTTAAAAGAATTAATCCTTTCAACAAATAGGTTAATTACTCATGATTCAAACAATATATTATACTTTAAATGACCCACAATTGTTTGCTTAAATATATACTATATTATTATGATAGATTAATAATAAAATTAAATATCATATAAATGAACTTAGTTAAGGATCACATAATGATATTTGATGCATAAGAGGACATTCCTTTGAAAATAGAAGTATAAGACGCAAGAAGTAATTAATATCTTTCTCTTCCTTTATCATATGATCAAGTTGAAATTGTAAAATTAATGTCTTCTCGCTAACGAAGTTAACTTGCTAAAAAAATTACTGAAATCAAAAGACTTATATAAATTGTCTCTGAAAATGAGCAGTAGCTGTAACAAACAATAAAGTTAAGCAAATAGAAATAAATTGATGATATTCTGCCTGATATATTATTTGGTGCTAAAGTGCTTTAAAATAACAAGGGAGAATTTGGTTTTTAATAATTTATAAATGCATAAAAGGATGATAATTAAAATCAATAACAATAATAAGAGACAATATAATAACAATAATAATAACAATAATAATAACAATTATAATAACAATAATAATTTGAAGGAGCAAGTGTATCAATATTAATTTATACAGGAGAAACTTTTTAGGATTTAGATCAGTAGATAAAGAATTATAGTTATACTGGAGATTAAATTCAACCAATAATCATTATTAATGGAAACTCAGCATTTAAGTAGCTAATGAAATAAAGGGAGGAAGTATTTAATTAGTTTTATCATTTGAAATACAAACCATTTCAACAAAAGTTTTACACTTCTAACAATCATTGTTTTTATTTTTAGTTAGAAGACTAAAATGCATATTATTTTGTTTTTCCTAGAGAATTAAATAAATTAGATTTAATTAAATGGATATATCAAGGGATATTAAAATTAATTTAACCAAAATTTGCTTTGATACATTCAAGTAATTTACAATATGATGAATAATTAAGTTTTTTGAGACTTTTCAAAATTTTGGAATAGGAAAATAAATATTTTGGAATTCAATGTTAGAAAAAAATTATATTGAAAGGGAGTTGTTTTTGGGATTAATAAGGAGATTTTGCAGACAGAGCTATAAAATTGGACTCTATGTTTACAATTAAATAATTTCATGATCCACTTAATTGTATCTATATGTGGTCAAGGATAGAATATGTTATAGAATCTTATTTAAATTAATTAACAACAGAATTTTTAAACAATGTATGGGCATTAGGATATAATGAAATTTTACCTAAGCTAATGTATGAATTCAATTAATCAGAATTAAAAATTATTACAAAAGATATAATTGTATAAAACTATCCCTAAGATTAATTTGAAATTGCTTTCAATTAAAATTTAGAGTTCAAATAAAATATCAATTATTAATTGAGAAAATGTAAATTTAGAATATACAGAAACATATTTTAATACTTAATATCAAAAGTCTAATACATCTACAATTATTTTGGAATATCTATCTGTAATTTACATATATATGTTAGGTTTTTTTTTTTCTTTTCAATGTCCTTATTAAATCATTTATCATTTATTGGAGGATGCTGTTGGATATTCAGCCTTAGCTGTAATTCTTCCAATTTTATATTCTTTAAATGTTATTCTATTCCTTCTGTTAACTTAACTCTATCAATTTAGAAATAAAATCATTCAAAAGGATTAAAACTAAAAAATTTCCATTATTGTCACAAATAATCAAAATAACTATTTGAATTATTAATTTATAGGAGAATCAGACAGAGTTGATGTATAATTGTTTTTAGAATAAAGTAACTAAAATTTACTTTGTTGTGAAGTATAAGAGGATGATTATGTGGGAAATGGCTCGTTTAATGTGTAAAACGATCAATTAAATGGTAATGGCATGATCTTTAATTATTATTTTCCTTAGTTGAAACGCATGAGTCACTATTTTATCTTTCTAATTGAAACTTAAAGTTATTTAGATTTTGGAATTGTAGTTTCAATTCTTTTTAATTTAGTTTATGTATATGGATACATTTTACTTGATAAAATCCTAATACCAGACTAGTTGTAAACATTAATTTTATTGGGTTTTGCAATTTTCGTCATATTTTTCCATTTGATAAGGAAACCAAAAGAAGTTGTATAGACTATTTTTTAATTTTCCATATTGACATATTTATGGCAATTTTTCCAATTCCCTAAAACGATAACTCCAGCAGTTTAAAGATGTGAGTAGAAAAGAAAATTTGGGTCGTAAATATTTTATAATTTTATTCTTTTTTATGCCTTTATAGCTGTAGAATCTTACTACAATTATTCTGGCTATGTGTTGATTGGAATTTTAGGGTATTTATCATTTGTTTTTTTAATTCTTGGCATTTTTTCAGTTATTCAATACCTTTTTTATAATCAAACAGTCCCAAAATAAGTTGCTTAGATTTAGTAAATGCCTGTTATTGATGGTGATTTGAAATTGGAAAATATAAATGAAACGAATGAATAAAATAACCCGAATTAAGCTGTACAATCGATTAAAACCCAACTGATTGAAAATGCACGAATGATTATTGCAAAAACCGATCAGAGCAAATTGATGTAGTAACAGTTGCTTCTTACTTAAAATTTTAACAAAAAAATATCAAATAAGATTAAAATATCCGATAAAATAACTGTTGAATTAAATTAAGATTATTTTAATGATTTAGAAAAGGTACTAAATGATAAAGATGAAATAACTAAAATAGTATAAGAAGAGATATAAAATTATATTAATTAAACAAAAAAAGAAAAGGAAATTTAACAAATGTAATTAAAAAATGAATCGCAATAATAATAATAATAAACACAATAATAATAATAAACTCAATATTAATAATAATAACGGCAAAATTCAAAAGAAAATTCTATCATCAAAATGGCTCAATCTATTCATTCAAATCACCAATCTAATATAAAGGATAATTAATTCCTATAAAGCAGCAAAATTTAGGATAACAAAGGTTAATGATCTTTATAAAATAGTTTGTATAAAAACAATAAATTACTATATAATTTTTATTATATTATAATGAAAAACAATTGTCCTCATTTTTTAAATGATTTTACAGCTGATTTGACTGAATTAGCAATAGGGTTTGATTTCGATGAATGAGTCTCTTTTGGTGCTTATTATTATAATGAGGATGTGTCATTTTATTTTTTAATACTTTAGACAGTTGGTAGTTCTTATTAGGCTTTAGAGTTAATCACAGATTCAGGCATTTTCCACATAAAGATGGCTCCTTCTGCTCCAACTGATAATATAGTTTTTTAATCTGGACTTATAGTAATCTAAATATATGAAAGGTTTTAATACTCTTGTTATAGTAGCTGAATGACCTGAACCTTTGAAATAGCAAATGCCTTCATCATAACCCCATAACTTAACTTCTTTATCTTCTCCACCGGATACGAAATGTTCTCCTTCTTTAGTAATAGCTAAAGCATTAACTTCTCCTTCTTCAGAACCATCCAACATTCTAATAGCTTATCCATCAAATGTTTCCCAATAAGTAATCTTTTAAGTAATAATAATATATACTTTTCTATCACTTCCAGTAGTTAATAATTAGCTTTCTTCAGGATGATATAATACCATTTTAAATAAAGTGCTTTCAAACAAACACGTAACTCTAGTAAATGATTTAAGATCCCAAATAATACAAGATCCATCAGCACTGGCACTCACAGCTTATTCATTGTTTCTTCTTACTTAAATAGACCATACTCTTCCTCTATGTTCTTTCATTGAAGATTTCATGACTTAAGTTTATTTTCCAATTTCCCAAACTCTAACTTCTCCTTCCGATCCTCCTGAAATAATTCTTTAACAATCAGATGTACATGTTAATGATGTACATCCATGAATGTGTGCATCATTGATTACATAAAGCAATCTACCTGATTATGGTAGAAAGGCTCTTATTTTTCCGTCACTCCAACCACTTACAATACTTTTTCCATCGTTCATAAAAGCAACTGCCCAACACTCTAGATTTGGTACTTAAATTCTTAATAATTCTTATCTATTCTTAGCATTCCAGATTCTAATATCATTTTAAGAACTTGTAGCAAATACATCTGAATAATTGTGAGGAAATGCTACATCGTTTATTCTTTCATAATGACAAGTATTTCTTAATTCTGGTAACAATTTTTCAGTGTCCAACCAATAAATATTACTTTGGCTTGTTCCTGCGAAAAAATGAGGCTAATCATTTGTAAATGAAATTGATGTAACTCCTCCCAATAATTCACTACTTGCTACTATTTACATTGTTTAGAATGAAACTTTTGCTATCATTCCATCACCTGCTCCTACTATAATATCTCCATTCTACAATAGTCCTAAACAATTAACTCCTTATGAAAACAATTTCTTGACTGGTGCTAATCTTTTATAAATTGCCATATCCATTTAAATTTCAAATACATCTCCAGTCTTTGTTCCACAATAACAAAATTTATCATTTTTATCAATTGCTACGCAATTAAAGGTTCTTTTTACATTACCGAAATTCACATCTACGGATTAAATCTTAATATAATCCACAATATATACCTTTTTGTTTTATTTATCAATTGTTAAAATCTGTACACCTGTATTTAAAACTGCTATCATCTTTTCATCAGATTAGTTGTAAAATTTAACTTAATTTACTGGGTCACGATTTGGAGTTCCATATAATGCTTTCCCTGCTTTAATATCCCAAACGATTAACATATTTTTACATCAATTCCTCCCAAAGAAGCCAAATATAATTCATTATAAGAGAAACTCAAAGATTGAATTAAAACTTTATGTAATTTCAATCTATGAATCATGCTTCTTTCTTTGAAATCCCATATAATAATATCTGCCTAGAACCCCATATAAGTTTTCTATCCAGATGCAACATAATCTCCAGTTCGAGAAATTGTTATTATAGAAATCTAATTATCATGTCCTCTAAATTAATATATTCCATTAGCATACCTTAAAAATGTTTATTATCTTGATATTATATGTCTCACAACGATAGTCGAACCTAATGGATAAATAATATGCTTTCAGCTAAAATTTTATTTCATACCTCATTATCTGGATGTAAAACCAATCCTTAAATTATTTTACCTTTTTATAATATATTTTTACATATACCTGTAAATCATATTACTGCCTAAATCTCTAGTTCTGATTACATTATTTTTATTTATTTTAAATATAATCATATAAATTGTCTTATTTATCTCTCCTAAATTAATATATATATTTAATACTTAAATATAAAGTGTCTTATAAAAATATATAAGAACTTTCTTCCAAATACTCAAGTATGTAGTTCATTAATATTTTAAACCTTAAAATTTATATTCTAACCTAAATCATAAAATCGTATATGTATAATAATAATGAAAGTTAAAATTAATGAAAAAATTATAAAAATTATCATATTAGTATAGATGAATTTTCTGTTTATATTTTCCAAAGATAGAATGTTATGTATTTAAAATATATAATTGAAATTCAATTTAAAATTATGAGATGTTTTCATTTAAGATGTTTTTTATACTAAATGGATTAAAAATGTTAATATCTTTTATAGAGACAACTCTTCTAAATTGTGATTATCCACTTAATTATATCAATAGTTGATAATTTTTAGTTAAATTCTTGACTCATATTAATAAAAATTCACTCAAAAAACTAAAGTCTTAAAATGAAAAAGCCAACTCAAATATTTAATATATTCGTTTTTTATTTAATACTTGAATAATAGAAAATTAGAATTGATTAAGATTCAATATTTTTATCCAATATCATAAGCTGTAAAATTCAACTCTAATTGGTATTTTTCTATTATTCAAATATTTCTTTGTTTATTACAATTTTTTTTAAGCCTTTTAATAGATATGAGAATCTGTGCTTAAATTTTTATATCTTAACAAACGATTTGGTTAATGTAGATATTTTATCATTTATATATGTAATATTAATTTTTGTAACGAAATTACAAAAATAACATAATACTTGTTTTAATAAGTTATAAAATAGGTTCTTAAAAAAGCATTTACAAATTCTAAAACACAATTTATGTATAAAACAGTTAAATTTGTAAAATATATTAAATTATTAAAAACTTGTTTTTATTATAAAGATTAAAAAATTACTTAGTATGCTAATTAATTCTATAAATAATCATAAATTTATATTTATATAATATTTAATTTATATATTTCTTTCAAAAATTTTTAAATAATAAAATTTCATAATCAATAAATATAATATATATAAGTAAATGTGTTAATAAAGATCAAACTTCTTATTCAATTTGGATATAGAGGGAAAACAGATAAATTAAAATTACATTACTTTTAATATTATTGTTATTTTAAAATTAATAATATCATTTATTAGAATATCTTCATAAAATGAAACTTCTTTTCATCAAGGACTAATAAGTTTGTTCATTTCTACATCAGTTATAGTCTAACGATATCGAATAGTTGATTAAGAATTAATCATAGTAATCATTTACCTATTTATAAATGATGATTACTTTTAATGTCCTATCTATACTTTTGAGATTTAAATCAAATGGCAGCGTAATTTTGCAAAATTGTTTCTTTTTCTTTATTCTGAGTAATTTAAACTCTTAAGTTTTTTATTGATATAAATAGTCAAAAAGGAATTAGCTTTTATAAATCTTAGCAATTTGTAGCAATAACCTATAAATTGAACTTTATATTTTTTATAATAAACACGGAAAATATTGATAATGAAAGGATAACATAATCTAAAACATAATAGAACAATAATAATTTAAAGTAGAACAGATAAGAAAATATTATTTTCTTATTCTGATACGTATTTTGCTGCTGCAATAAAGATTGTAATGGAACAGATTTATCCAGTTTATATATCTAAGAAATTTAAACTTTAAATTATATATGGCTTTTGCTTTACTGCAAATAATTAATAAAAAAGCAAACATAAACCAAGCAGAGATGCTTTTAACAACACATTACTTTCAAAATATGTTAATATTATGATTATAATTGTTTTTTTTGACAGCTTAATTTATTCCCAATAATAACTTTCTGTGTTATATTCATTAAATAGATAACAAATATGTCTTCTTAGTTTGATTTTATCAAATTAATCTTTATTAATATACATTACAAAAAATAATGAAAAGGGAATTAATAGACCTATTATTCCAAGGCTTGGAATAGCAAATCCAATTACCCAAGAGAAATGAGTTTTAGTTCCATAAATCAAAGATACATCTCCTTGTATGTAGATTATATTTGAAATTTCTCTTTCAAAAACTATTGAACAAAATCTAAATTTTAATGATTAATAATTTTACTATTTAATCAGAGCTGCATAATTAGATACATATAGATATAGTAACGTATTAGAAATGATACTTAAATCAAATCTCGTTTTCTTACATAAGGCATAGATAGTGAAACCAGCCCAAATTATTAGTGATTATAGAACTATCAAAAGAAGCATAGCTATAATTCTGATATATAATAGTTAATGAAATTAAAGCTAAGATAAATAGCAATCCAAATTGTTAGCCATAAAAAACGAAGAATTGCTTGTCAATTCAATAAAATTTAAAGAAAATGAAAAATTTGTATTAAAAGTAAAGACTACTGAATATATCCATAAATAATTTAGCAACATTTTTATTAGAATACTTTCATGATCTAAGATACATAAAATTAAATTACCTTAATCTAACTTAAATATGATTTTACTAAATCTTTATCGAATTTTCAGTGACGAAAACAACCTATTTGATTTATCAATACTTCTTAATGTTATTAAAATAGAAAATATAGCCCTATCATAATTTTGATTGTTACCATATCAAAGTTAACAAAAAGGGTAAAATGCTATCCTAAATTTGGTTACATTCTAAGCATTGAAGATTTTACACGTTTTTATAAAACATTCCATCCCCTTTAATATTAAAATTATCACATTCTTCGCATAAGCCTCCAATATGCCCTTAACTACATAATTTATCTCCAGCTTCCCATCCACCCTAACAAAAATTTGGATTTTTAAAGCAACTTTCAGTATAATCAGATAGAAAAGAAGGTCTCCAAAACCCTCCGTAGAGTTTGATTCTATTCGATGTAATATTCTCATATTTCTCTTTATCAAAAATTGAACATTTTGTAGCATTGTATGTTATAGAATAAAATCCTTAATTTGATTAGCATACTTAACAACCTTTATCAACATAAAATTCTCCTAATTAACACTTTAAGGTTTTCGCATAAATATAATGTAACAATGGTTCTTAATTTAATTCAGAAGTGCAATTTAATCCGATTTGTAATATTCTATCATCCTAAAAGTAAGGATCAAAACTAAAGGAAAGTGAACCTAATTAAAAGACCTTAGAATCTATATCAAACGCAAGAATTTATTAAGTAACTTCTTCAGATGCGATGCTTTTATTTTCAAAATGTATTGTTGTCTATATCAAACAGGAAGAATTAACTTAAATTTCCAAATTCTCATTTAATCCATTTTTAAATTAAATTGATATTACTTCTAAATAATTTCTATAAACTTAGAGTTTTGGAATGTATATTTTGTAATTATTAATCTATTAATTACTTGGAATCATAAGCTACTAGGCTTTTAATGCTAATCCTTACTCTATAATATCAAAAGGCTATATTTTAGAAATTGAAATAGTATAATTATCGACATATTATTTTTTAGATTACATTTCCATTTAATTAATAAAAACACTTAAATGAGTTGGAGCTTCAACTAAATTATTGGTTTAAAGCTCTGCGTAATTAAATTGCAAGAAAGATTAATAAAAATTGTTTTAATTTAAATTATCTTTTGTTAAATAAATGCCACCTCCTTTTTTTGCTTTGTTCAACATTAAAAATGTTTGATAAATTTTAAATCCATTTTTTTCAATATTCAAATAAATACCCCCTCCAGCTTTGCTAGCATAGTTCCCTAGTATCATACATCGTTTTATTATCAATCTTATATTCTCCGCTTCTAAAGCGCTACCTTAACTACCATTGTTTTAAATTAATGTAGAATGATATATAATTACTTTTCTTTAGCTATTAAATTTGTCTGCTTTAATATATAAACATCCATGTTCTTAAACATAATTATTGTGACACTATAATTCCTCGATTTTTAGAATTCTAAAATCTAATAGTTCAAATTACAATATTCCTTTAGTGTAATTTTGACAATTGTTTTAAATTATGTTAATTTTTTTAAATATTTAAATTGATTAACTGTTTAAACTTGATATTTAAATAAGTGAATAACTTATGTTAAGCTATTAGTTCAATAACGATTGTATATTTTCCATTATGATAATTTTAGAGTTAAATAAATATTATTCAGACAATTATTGAAGTTAGCATCCTAATACTCTAAAGCTTGGAACCTTTTATACTTATTACTATTCAGAGTTTAATTATTAGATTGAAAATTTTTAAATGGTTATTTTCTCAAATTTTAGAATGGAGTTCTATTATTAATTTACAAGAATCAATTATAAAGGATAGTAGGATTAAAGTTCTTTCATATAGCAATCACTTATTTCTAAATTAATTATGTTAATCATTTTAAATATTGTTGATAAAATTATTCCTTGTACATAAACTTTATTAATGTACACTAAACCACCAACAACATTGAATATTGAATTATCGCTCAAAATTTAAGAAATTTCAGTTTAACTGAACTAGTCATATTTGGAAAAATATTTAATCAATTCAATTTCGTCTATAATAATAGTCACATTTTAAATTGATAATACATTTTAATTATTGTATGTCGAAAACTAGATTGACAGAACTTAATTTAAGAATGAGAAACAATTTATAATTTATAAGTTTCGCAATACTATTTAATTTTTCCTTTAAGAGGGATTGATTGATAATATTGCTGTACTCATTCCATTCTGAACATTTTGAAAGTTTAAATCTACTAATTCTAAATTTAAATTACTATTTTACGAATTTACATTCATACTCCCAGAATTATCAATTGAATCTCTTTTTATGTTAAATATTTGATTACTTGACACATTAACTAATTTGATTAACCCTTAGCCTTGGGTTTTAATTTCGAAGATTGCACTTGTGAATGCCAAAATGTTTTTAAAGGTTGAATTTCTACATTAGAAATTTTATGAAACAATTTTAGCCGCACCTCCATTTACATTTATTGGATAAATTTATTAGATAATTTAGTTGATTGAGTCTTGATTATATTATTCATTAATTTTGAAATTATAAAATTCATTCCACAATTATTATCTAATTATATTATGATAACTTATAACATAGTTAGTTATGAAAATTGATTGAGAAATAATATGAATAAAAGAAGCAGATGAGTTAGTTATAGCATTCTCCTGACTATTTATATTATCTATTTCAATTATGCCTTGAGGAGAACGAATATAAATTAATCCTGCAAAATTTTCATTTGGATCATCATAATACTAATGGTAAAAGTTATTAACGAATACTAGATTTTAAATTCTTATGAATTGTTACTTTTCAGAATAAATGCTAATTAATGATTGCATACCTATTTGATTTTTTTCAATAATGTTTCTTTTAAAAATAATATCGTTCATTTAAATACTCTCTTTAATATTTACTAAATATTATAATGGAGAAGTTATTTCTATAAAACTAGAATCCATAATCTGTTAATTGTTAATTTCAACCTTTTGTAATTTAAAATTAATAAATCCTTGTATTTTAAGAAGTTAATTTTATAAGGATTACAGCTATCTACAGGATTAAGAAAAATCAACTTACACCTTTTGTAAATTTGACTAAAATGTAAGATTTTCAAATAAAATATCATTACTCTCAAAAAAGTAAAAGATTGAAAGATTTCTAATATCTAAAATTTAAGTCGATTGTATTTTGCATTGATAAGAACTGCTAATTATGAATATAAAGTATTAGTAATTAGTATTACTAAATTATTTAATGTTTTCTAGGTATAAATTGTTAGACTATAATATCAAATTATTAAAATAGGAGTTTGAAGCTAACTAAAATAAATTTGATTTTTTTAATGTTATATCTTATAATATAACATTATCGAAACTAAATTCATAATATTCAGTGATGTTAATTTCATGAGTTTACAATAAACTTGAAGTATCTATATAATTCAGCTTAATTAATAAATCAATTATTGAAGTATTAAAACTTAAAGTTAAATATGTTGAATCATATAGAGAATTTTCTAACAATTACAAGTTTACAAAGTCAAGTTTCATTTAACCAATAAAATAGAACAAGTAGGATTGAGTTAGGTTGCAATTTTTTACAATTACATTTTAGATTTTGGATGAATTACTAATAGATAAATTTTGATAAACATTTAAAATGGATGAATTTACTAATTTGCAGTTTTCAATATATAAATTCTAGACATAAATTGACAATTAGCTGTTTTTTATCATAATTAGATTAGAATTTAAAAATGTTGAATTTAAAATTGTTAATGTTTTTATAAACAATTACCCTCTAAAATTTTAGGAGTCTAAATGAAGTAATGAGGATTCTGAAAATATAGCATCGCTAAATGTAATGTTAACTAAATCAATGCTATCATATAATTATGAATTAAGAAGCTGATTAATTTGAAATAGTTATATTCCTAAAAATTACACATTTTGAATTGATAAAGTTAGTTTTGTATCGCTAAACATCGATATTGAATTATTATATAAATTGATTGAAAAATTTAACATTTGGATAGAATCAAAGTGCTAGATTAGATATTAAGAAATTGTCCTAGCAAATAGTGCTTAATTACCATTAATTATTAAAGCACTTGATTGTAAAGAAAAAATATTTTATTTCAAACTGATAGAGTTTATCGTGATTGCTGAATCACACTAGTAAGAAGGTTGAGGGTAATTAAGTTGAATAGTAATCTTTTTGATGCCAATTTAATTTAAGTATAAGATAAGAACTTTACTAAGTAGATTATCGATTAACAGTAGTTCTTAACTACAATAGCTGTTAAAGAATTCATAAAGTAATGAATTCTAACAAGATTTATCTAAACAATATATAGGAACAAATTGTTTAGATGAAATAATTACATTGGGATCTTAAACAGGTGAGAAACATTTTGATGAAAAAGCTTAATTATCTTCAGTTGATATAAAATAAGGTTAGGCTTACTAAGTAATTATTAAAGAATATAATACATTTATTTCAGCAACACTTCTTTATTGGCAGAAAACACAGAGAGGTGAACAAGTTAAACATGCTCCATTATTTTATGATCTTTTAGGTTATTTATAATAATCTAATTCACATAGATTACAAAAATACTTACCTCTTAAGGAATTAAGTTTACAATCTAAACAGTTAGATTTGCAATACTGAACACAATATCGTGATTTAGCTAACTAATATCCTTCTTTACATGTAATTGCTATTTCATCGATTAAATAAGTATTTTAAGTTAATGGATAAAAGTATTAATTTGGTAAGAAGGATTGCAAGAAACTTTGTATCATCTAAACCCATGCATCTTTTAAATAAGAGTGCCCCTCTATGCTTATGATTTAATACTATTTTCTGCTGATATTACATTACCCATTCACTTCAGTAGTTGAACTTGTATAACCTTCTTTACAAATGATGCATCTTAAGATTGATTATGTAGTAAGAAAACATTGTAGACAATTAGATATGAATTATTCGCAATTAATAATTTCTCTTGAGATTGAAAAATCTTATTTTGATGATAAAGTGCATATTTCTTCACCTTACAAATTTATATAACTTCTAAGACAAGACTCTATTTTAGGATTTTGGTTTAAACATAGTCCCATTTGAAAATCGTATATGTAATCAGCCTCACACATGGCACATCCAACTTTAAGATTATCATCTCCATTAAATTATTAAAAGTCTTTATAAAGGGTGCATAAACTTAAATCATCTTCAACGTATTCAAAACAATATTTGCAATTATCAATAGAACATAATTTGCATTCCATACTTGATGAGATATAATAAGGGGATAAACAATTATTTTCTAAAAATTTTCCCAAATTGGGATTAGTACAATGACCATCATTAAGTTACAAAGTGAATTCACATGAAAGGCATATTTGACCTGTTATTGAAACTGCACAAGTAATGCAATTATATTAAGAGCATTTATAACATTAGTCAGAGGAATCGCCAGTTATACAAAACTATTTAAAAGATTAATATTTAAAAGAAATATCTTCGATAATATTAATTTCATCTATAATATTTGACTCTTAACATTCTAAACATAATTCAACCTCTTTTCCATTAAAAGTATAGTACTGTTTATACCCAATATCTTCTTTTAATTCAGAAGTGGTTCCATCTTATTTTAAGAATAAATCTGCTGAACAAAAAGGATTCTTATACCAATCTTTAGGATTCAATAAACATTCCAAACAGGTTTTCGTTTCTGTATTTATTAGTCCAGGACTTATCATAATAAATAATCATTACCATTAATAACAAACATCATTTAGTTCGAAATATCCATAAGAACAATCTTCATTATTTTACTATTCTTTTGAAGTTAATTAAAATTCAAAGTCCGAATAATCTTTACATTAATCTTCATCATCAATTTTAGAGTAAGGACAAATGCATTATTTATATTCTGAAATATATATTCTCTAAGATTCTGTTGAACATGTCAAACAATCTTAATTAGTTGGACCATCACATTCACTACAAGTTACGTGGCAATTTTTTTATTAAAAATTATTCATACAATTAAAAAAGTATAGATTTCTACCTTAGATGTTTAAATAGTTTGTTGTTGAACTTAAATAGTTTCCCAAGAATAACTTATAATATATTTAATGAAATTAATTAACCTAAATCTATTCTTTATATTCAAACACTTATTATCTGTCATAAAATTTTATATTGATATCCAAATTGTTTTCTGTTAATCCTATATATATAAGATGCCATAACTTTATATTATTAATTATATCAAATTATTTTGTTATTAGAAACGGATCATTCTTAAAGTCTAAAGTAACTGATGGAAAGGTGAAACTATAAGTAGTTAATAATATTTAATTATTTGCTTATGAAATCTTATAGTAAAATTATAATGGAGTTAAATTTTAGTTTTACAACTAACTATTTTACTTATTTGAGGTCAGCTTTAAAAATTAATAAGTCATTTCTTCATCTATTTAAATTATTTCATTAATCTTAAACCATCCAGATATAATGAAAGAATTACAATTAGGATATTTTGAAGTATAAATCAAAGTATTCATCTAGAAGAAGTCAGAGTCCATTAATTTGTTTATAGGATTATTTTAACATTTACATGTTTTAAGATATCTTGTTAAATAAATTCCAATTTCAGCAAAATTTTTAATATTTTAATCGTTTTAAAGATACAGTATCTTACCAGGAAATGTAGCAAATTTATCTTTAATTTTGATATTGTTTATTTTGGAATCTGTAACCTCTAAGTCACCTCCAACTTTTTAAAGCAAATTAACATCTTTGAAAGGTAAGACATTCAAAATTTCATCCTTAAAAATTTGTTCATTTTTTATTAAAATTATCTAAAATTTATTCATGTATAGAAAATAAATGAAATCGAAATAGTACCATTAATTTTCATATTCAAAATTACTGATAATGATTTCGAAACTATATTGTAAATCATCATTTCCTATGAATTAAATAATTTTTAGTATTTTCATTTGTTAGTTATCTACACAATCATAATGCAAAAAATTCAAACTTTTAGATTTCTACTCTATAGAGCTAAATAAATGATAGCAATTGCTATCCAATATTCCAATTTATTGAGCATTCGTTGATGAAGATAAGGGTAGGTATTGAAACCAAGCGCTCCATCGATACACAATTTCTTCTTAATTTTTTACCTCTAAAATTGAAATTTCTTCAAGTAAATATGGCTCTTCTGGTTTTACTAAATAAACGTAATCAGAATATGAAGTATTGATAGATAAGGACAGAATTAGGACAAACATGATTAATCGTTTTTAAATTATTTATGAATACAGTTTAAATCATCCTTTCTATGCATAAGAAATAATTGAGAATGATTCAATCAATTAAAATAAATACCATGGTTCAGATTAATAAAAACTTTAAGAAGTAACACTCTTAACTTAAAAATTTTAATCTTCCTAATGCGAAAGAATATTACAGAGCTCAACTAAATTTTAGTATTGTTTCAAAAAGTGAAAAACAACTTAAATACATAATATATGTTTATATGAATCATAATGTTCATACATTATTACAATTTTTCAAATTTTTATGTATATTACATTTTTAATTGAAATGTGATATATGTTTCAAAAGTATGCAAACAAAAAATTGCAAAATTGGATCTGTACTATAAATTAACTACACTAATAATTCAAATTTATAATAAATTTAATAATGCTTTCTTCCAGTTTTTGTTAAACTTTATTTGAAATTACATTATCAAGTTCTAGTTACAAATTATCTCATTTTTTAGCAAAATATTATCCATTCTCTCAACTATTAATTATATCTAATAAGAGAATATTTAATTTTCTTATTATAGAACCTCAAATGCTTGCATGAATATATTATGATAAAATTTGTTCAATTTAAATTGGAATCAGCTACATAATTTTCAGGTTTAATATATTTTTAAAAAGCCACACCATTTAGACTTAGAATGAGATAAAATTGAAACTTGAATGAAATTTTTACTAATCATTTTAGAGAAACATTCTGATTATTATGGAATAAAAATAAATTTTCATTTCATATAGTCACAATCCATGTTCTTATCCTCATAGGTCCAACTTCATCATCTTTATATATTTAGGTTTATTTCTTCTGATAGTTATCATTCCATTCTAAATTTAAAATAAAATCTACTTAATCGATTATTATTCCAAAACTTTAAGTCTTAATTGCCAGTTAATGTTGTTTCCAAGAATCTTAATCCATTAGGGAAATTCAATTTTTAAATACCCTTTTCGTTCATATTATGAACTCTCACTAAATACTAATTGTCTTCGAGCCAAGGCTCTATTGATAGTTTGCTCAAATTTGAAAGTGAATTTTTGATTAGAAATCCTTATAATATGTCTAAAAGATTCTTGTAAGTTATTGAAGATTTATTAGAAAAATAAAGTAAAGGGTATAAATCTTATTTATATTACATTTCTCTTAAGAAATTGGGCTGATCTTAAATATTATAAAAAATCAATGTATGTGAAATCATTTATTTTATACCAATGCTATTACCGTTATGAATTTCTTATTCATCCAAAACTTCGAAGAGTCCTTTATTATCATCACGTACTAATCTTCTTTATATCATTAATTCAATAACTCCGTCAGATAAACTAGTTCCTCCTTGTGCCCTGTCATTGAGAATTGCACAAGCCTATTTACCATCTCTATTCATTATCATAATAGCTCCATTAACTGGAAAGTAATTACCTGCTATTGGCTCTTTATTTTTAAATTTCCATGAATCTCTGTGATTAACTAAACGCTTCTAAAGTTATAACCCATTACTATCAGTGTAAAATATTCCATTATTTTATATTTCAGAGTGAATTTAAAGTACTATTTCTTTACCTTTTAAATCTGATATATCAATAGAATCTAAGAATGTATCAATCTAAAATACATCTAAATTATCAAATTTTGTAATCCATACCTTTAATGTGGTTTTTTCAATATATATCTATTAAATCAGTTTACCAGAAAATGATATAGCTGATAGATAATTCCCATAATCTTAGGCATCTCCATTTGGCCTAAATATGTATGCTCCACTGCTTAAACTTGATACGGTAGATAAATAAGCTTTGTAGTGCAATTAAAATTTATCAAATATTTTAGTATCCTTTAGAATTTAAATAACTTATGGTTATAGTATTAATAAATTTGTTTCATTAGCAGAATCAGCTTTTAAATAAATATAATCTAATAGTTTTTAATTATTAATTTTTCTTGATAAATAAAGAGTGCATGAATCATTTATACAAATAATTTCGCCATGAAGCGAATTTCCAAAATTATCCTAAGCCTTTATACTTATATTTTTTGGAATAATTAATTTTAAGTACTCTTTCTAACCATCATTATTTATTTTTGTATCAATTATTGTTATAATTACAATTTAATTTTGGCTAAGTGGATAAAATAAAGAGTCACAAGTATTTGATTCATTAAAATAACATTAAGCATGAAATATCGAAGATGTGTTTGATAAATAATTAAGAAATATATTTACCTGTTTATTCATCCTTTGATGTGCAGAATTAATTTAGTTTATGTAATCATCTATCACATATTATTTTGCGGTTCCAGTTATTGCATCATGATGCTATGCTGTATAAGATTTAAAGTTTCATGAAATCTATACCTAATGCCTCAGATAAATCTTCTATTGTAGTTTCATTACAAATATTTTTGCAGAGATTATTCATTTTCATTAATGAATAAAATCTTTTAACTTGTTAAAAATAACGGCCCATTCTTTTAACATACCCCTTAAAAGATGGCCTGCTAGTGTAGTAACCTGACCAATATTCATGAGGATGATCTGAGTAAGGAAAAAAATCTTCTTCTTAAAAAGTGTAAGATAAATTTTACTAATTCAGATTTTAGATATATTATTGAGGGGTTCCATATTAAATTTATATTTTAAACTTTTGAGTATTATTGTTTATTAAATTAATAATACGATCCATTTGTTAGAAATAATTAGATGCATTAGACCATTCAAAATCCATTCCAAGAGTATGAGCTAATATTTCACCTTTGTAAAACTTTCTTTGCTCTTTAAAATATTAATCTAATCCTTCACACTTTGATTCCAAATTATCATTTGATACATATCTTCGGTTAGGATTAGAAATGTCAAAATCAAATCCCTATGGAGAAGAGTAAAAACCAAAATAATTAATATGTGTAAATATTGAATTTTCTTCATCAGCATGAATTACAAATTCTAATGTCTTTTATCTTTCTCTCTCTTTTCTATCCTCTTAATCAATACGTCCCAAAAATAGGGCATTAAAACCCATCATACTTGAAAATAGTGCTTAAGTATTCGAATGTCCAAAGGTATCTATTTACCATCCAATAGAAGGTTTATAATTAAAATTCTAAAGAAGAAATTTATGTCCTAAAGTCATCTAGTCAATAATATCTTCATAGTATGCTGTTGCTTCATCATTCATACACCATCCACCACTTAAAAATTCTAATTATTAATTATGTATTAATTGTTTCACGTTTTCTTTCATAGTATTATTCTATTCGTTCCACCATCTTTTAAAATTTATATTATTATACTTTTTAAAATAAGCAATTTCTACTTAAGAGAAATATTTTTATCTATCTTTTAATAGTTCTTAAATATAAGAATTAATTATTTGCCTGACTCCATGATTCTCAAAATAATATTCGTTCATTGTCTTAATCCATCCAACATCATCATGCGAATGTGGAAATAAGTAAATCTCTAAAGCATTGGAATCGATATTACTAACTTTTCCTAAATAATTACACTACACTTTTAGGATAAGAATTAAAACTAAAATCATAATTAAATAGATAATTTTATTAATGTTTTATCATTTTGATTAAAGAAAAATTGTTAAAATACTTTTAAAGAATCAATATATCTATCCTAATTTCCAATTCATGTCAGAATTCATAAAAAAATCTTTTAAAGTAATAGTTTAAAAATAATTTAAGCAAAATTTAATACCTAAATCCAGGTGAAAATGCTTGAATATATTTATTTAGAGACACAGTTGAATAAAAAATAAAATAAAATTTAATGTAGAACCAAGAGAGAAAACGACGGTGAAATCTGGTTGTTTTCGATATTTTAAAAAATTACCAGCTCAATTAACAATCAGTTTATAGAATATAATTAGAAATTAAATAAATTATTAAATTATATGCATTGGTAGATTATCAATCCAGCATTCCAATAATAATCAATCTATCTAATGAGGAAATGTATCACAATTAGAATCAAAATTGTGAGGCCATATTTAACCAATTATTAAATGTAATTATAAATTTATGAATGGAAAAATACTTTTGAGAATTTTTATATCTATATATATATCAATGAATTCAATTTTATTTTTACTGACTCATTTTAATAAATTAATAAGATAAATAATTAAGACTCTTAAATATGCATTTACAGAATAAGTTTAAGGGTTATGTACTAAGACTATAGTTTTAAAATTCCTTTTGTAAGATTTTATTTGATCGTTAAACAAACCGAATTTAATAATCTTAAGTATCACATTTCCTCTTAAAATTGGTTGTAAATATATAAAAATATATTAAAGTAGTTGGAACAAAAGAAAATATTATATTTTAAAAATTTTGTCAATATTCTAATACCTGTACAAAATTGCCATAAGTAAACTTTTGATAATTCTAAAATAAATCATTTAAAAATTTTGATTGATTAAAGGAAATAATATAAAGAAAACCCTAATAGGATTTCCAAAACTATGAATTATTAATGCTATTCCAAATGGCAACATAAGAAATTAAGCAGAGATAGTAGATACGATTTATAGATAATTTGTAATTACTTTTACTAAAATAGCTGTTGATATTGATTTTACTACTAGAGCAACTCTAAGAGAGTTTAAACATAGACCAAAAATGAATTCTTTAATCATTTCTTCTTTTTATAGACATCAAACAGAGAGTTCAAGTACATTTCCTATATTTTGATCTCATCTTTCTCAAGAAATATTCAGAGTTAAAGAATATAAACCAGATCCCATGATAGAATTTATATTATATTATTCCCGTAAAGTTCCTGTGTGATCTCATTTCAAGTGAATTATCTATTGGTTTCCATCCTTCTTAACAATATTCAACTAAATCATAACAATATTATATAATTTTCACTATAATTTTATAAGAATATTTAAGTTTTTTTAAGTCTTTTCTATTTAGAAATTTTCAAATAGACATTTTTACTTTTTTTTAAATTACCTCATGATTTCTCGTTTTCTAAACAAAATATAATTCAATTAATTAATTATTTTACGGTATTAGAAATAGTGTTATTAAGACTATTCTTTGTATAGTGAAATGAATCATTTATAAATAGCTGAATGATTATAGAACGATAGAATGATTTTTTGGAATTTGTTTCTCAAGTCCAAGAACTAATTAAATCTATTTCAATATATTTCACTTATAGAATTGCAATTTAAAAGAATTAGATGAATTGATTGATAAATATATTAAATGGATTTTATAGAACTCTTAGAACTTACTAATTAAATAATACCAATTCTAAAACAAGCTATTGTATCTTTCATTTAAGAAATTAAAAAAGTTGAAAGGCAAAACAAATTTATTCAATCTGATCAGATAATAGTAAGGCAAGACAAATTTAATAAATCCGTCCTTATTAAAGCTAGAATTAAAACTTGTATTTTTGATGGTGTGTTTGGATCTAAAAATAGAATTTAAGTTTTAATGTAATTAAGCAAAAAAAAACTAGTGCTTTATAGGGGGTCAAGCGTGCTTACGGCATTAACATAAAGTCTTTAGACCAGAAATTATAATATTACCTAATTAGATTTCATTACTGCTATAATTCATGATGATAATAATAAGAATTTGAAGTACATATCATATCAAATTACAAAGAAACTATTAAAATTTAAATAAATTACAGTTTTATTTAACTATAAAATACGCTTTCTTAAAATAAAAGTGCCATTTGAAAAAGTGATTTATTGAATTAGCACTAAGTCTTAAATATGTTATATCAATAGTGACTTCCTTAATCCTATTTTTATTTATAGGTCATTAAATCTAGGGAAAGGTATATTAGTATATTAATAAATTAAAACTAAAAAAAGATAAGTTTTTGGATAATTTCATATAATAAAAAATTTGTTTTGATAACGCAGTTCTAATTTCATCTTGGATTTATGCATTTAGCATTATTCATCAATATTTAAAGACTAGCATATTAACTAATTTATTATTCTATTTAAGAACTGTATTAAGAGCTTTTTAAAAAATTAGTAATTTTTATCTAAGAAATGATAAAAGATCTTCATACTTTATTATTTATCTAATAGCTAAATTCAAATTCTAAAATTTATTTCAAATTTCAATTTTAGGAAAATAAATAAGCAATATTTTCAATATGAATTAATATACTGTACTTTTTGATATTTTCTTTTTATAAGTTTCTAATATTGGTTGATAATTATAAAAGCAAGTGTAATACTTATAACTTGGAAATATGTTTATAAAGGAAATTTTTAAATTAGATATATTCTAAAATTGAAATTTAAATATTTTGTCAAGTTCCTTTATTTTATGAAGTTAGATAATTAGGAATATATGACAATAAAATTATATTATTACTATATTTTCATATCTTAATCAACCAATTAATTGGAGAGAAAAGCAATTCATGCCTCCTTATATTATTAGGCAAATTTTAAAATTAATGTGAGAATATAAACTTTTTTGCATTAATCCTTACAACTAAATTTAAAATAATCGTTTTATATAAATATACAAATAAAATACATATTGCTCACCAAGTTAAAAATCAAATTATCCTTGCTGCAAAAGTATGAAATTAAATATTCAGTCGTTTAAATTATTTTTGAGAATACATATCTACTTGTTAGCTAAACCAATAGTATTGTTTCTTAAATTTATATACAAACTTACTCAATTTATCATGTTAACTTAATAAGTGACAAGATGTGTTTGTATCAACATTTTTTTTTAATTTTTCAAAAGAATATTTGAGATCTAATATTTGATTTTCGTGATAAATTATATTTAAACTATTTACTTCCTAAACTAGGAAAAATATCATCTTCATTTTTGACAGTTAATACCAGAATCTCTTAGTCACTTACTGAGTGACCAATATTTAAATTAATTTATCAATGGACAACGACGCAGCCGAAGTTTCTTTCAAAGAAGCAATAAGTAAATTATTAACACATTTAAGGCTTTATGTTAGAGTAGAAAAGAAATGTATCAAAAGGACAAGGATAACAGGAGAAGAAGGAAAAGGGTTATCAAAATCAAAGCTTGAAATGTCAAGAAGTTCATTTGCTAATTGTGAGGTTTGAGTTATTTCTAAAATTAGATGCTCCTCAAGCATAAAATCAACCTTATTACAAAATAGGGTAAAATTAGTAAAATGAGAAAATCGATAGTGATATGATTATTATTCTTATCATAAAGCCAAGTGTGGATAAATTTTTATTTATTTTATCATATGTATTCTTAATGATCAATTCTTATCCGTTTCATGACTTCATAATTCACTAAAAAGCTAATTTTCTTCAATTCAATGTATATGGCTTTCAATTTAGCATTTTTTAGTTATTTTTTCAAAAAAAACACCTCTCCTTTCTTTTCTTGAATTATATTTCCATTTTTTTAAGTAGTCTCTCCTTCTTTTTCATATTCAGATTGGTTACTAATCATTCGGTTTTTCTGAAGAATCTAATCTGCTTCAGTCTTGCCAGTATGTGTTCATCACTATGTATTTTATATGTAAGTGTTATATGTGGAGGTTTCTAATAAGCTATCCTATATTTGTTTATTAACAAATTTAATAATAAAATCTTACAATAAAAAAAATATTTTTCAAGCTAGCATACCTAGTTTTTAATAAAGAGTTTTACTTAATATTTACTCTATTAATGTTTTCGTTTTTCTATTTTTTAATACAATAGGGAGGGAAAATTGTTTCTTTTGTATTTTTTTATAAATTTCATTTCTAATTATTAATTTAAGATAAATTGTGGATCATTAGCATCTTCAGCATAATAAATATACTACACATATATATTCATAGAGATATATTCCTATAGACCATAAATCTAGTAAATAAGTATAGTCTTTTCCTGTTAATACTTTAGGAGCCATATCATTAGGAGTACCAATCACAGTTAATGTTCTACCTTTTTTTAATTCTTACTGTTCCCAAATCAATTAATTCATATTTTTTTAANATTATATAAAAAAAATTGTTTAATAATCCTCATAAAAGTTATAAACTTAGTCTATACCCAATTAAAAAAATTAGGTGAGAAGTTAGTTTAGCTAGCATTGAATCAGCGGG